>PKMM01018384.1:6400-140389 GCA_002933915.1 Eutrema heterophyllum
AAAATTATATTTAGATAAAAACCATAATTTTAAAAAATGAGAACAAAAGTAGAAAAAGGTTTTAAGAATTTAGTAACCTGCTATTTTATGAAAACAAATTATATAATGTAAAGTAAAAACTATCTAATTGACATGAAGAAAACAAATATATAAATGCTAACACAAAAAATAATC
The DNA here is from genome assembly GCA_002933915.1 of Eutrema heterophyllum. NCBI lineage: Eukaryota > Viridiplantae > Streptophyta > Magnoliopsida > Brassicales > Brassicaceae > Eutrema > Eutrema heterophyllum. The sequence continues at coordinate 6,575 of PKMM01018384.1, forward strand.
TAACAAATCTTCATAGTTTTTTTTCTCTCAATGATATAAATTACTAATGTAGATGTAGCTTCTGTAAAAAAAACTAATTTAAAACTGCAAAATATTATTAACTTTGCTTTTTTGGTTTTTAATTTGTCCTTTATTATATTTTAAGTTTCTAGTTTTCTATGCTATTGATTGAATTAGCTACCCATTATAAATCTCAGGGACACACAAATGAAACTTAATTCAAAATATCATTTCTATGTAAATTTATTAGAGGTTCTTTGCTATTTTATCATTTTTTGAAAATTTTTTAAAATTTTTAGCACTTTCCAAACTTATTTTGCAAACACACGTTGACTTTCCAGTCGTGCACAAAATCAATTATATACAATACATGTATAGAGTACATGAACAAATAGGAAACAAAAATAAAATGGTTATTTGCCACATAAAAAGACAAAAAAAAAATATTACTTAAATACAAAGAGAGTTTTGAAATAGTGACCGACAGCCCAAATACTTCAATTTACTATTGACAGAATTGTCATTGAAATTAATTTGTTAACAGAAACATTGATGGTTCAAATTTTCAACCTCGATGATTTAAATCTCCAAAAAAAGTTCATGAGAAACTGCAATATTTGTCCTTTTGAGAGTTATTGAAGCAACTGTTGATAGCAGCAATAAGATAAAAAGAGTCCAAAGGTTCATGAAACATTCTCAGTTTACAAAAGAAACACCAAACGATGCATTAGACAGATCTAATTTAACAAACTTCCTCGGCTCTAGTCAGCATCCATCTCCTCGAGCGCAGTTTTAGCTGCCGTCTTTGCTTCTTCCAGAAGATCATCAGGGACCTACAATGAATCCAATTTTATGGTTTATGAACTTTTCATTAACTCATCAATAAGCAATTTATAAGATTTTTACCTTCTGATGCTCTCGTTTCGACTCCTCACATATCCAACTCATCTCCAATTCAAAGGCCTTGTCTTTGGCTTCATCGTGTAGCTTGTAAATGCTGCAAATGAAAAGTCGCATTATAAAATGAACCTCGGAGGATTCAGAAGCACATGGTTGCATACAAATCATCAGTCTTTAAGCTCCCTTAATATAGAATAGAACAGCAAGAGTTTACTACTGAAAACGAGTACATGAGAAGTAAGCACAACTCACATTTTCGCCACTTCAATGACACCTTCTTTGCATGTCATCTCAGATAATTTCAACTTCTCAATTTCCCTGCAAGAAATCTTGATCCATCAGAACACTTGTATATATAAATGACGCCTTTAGTTGAAAAAACAGTCAAAGACAGCCAAAAGCTATGCAATCCAGAAACATTTGTTGTAAAGTTCTTACTCCATTCATTCAATGAATCAGAATCATCAATCCCATCAACCATAAAATACTTCATGTTTTCTTTATTTATTTGTCTGATTAATTGTGAAGTTGAATTGATCAATCCTAGTGGTATTACGGATACCTAAGTAACGACACATATCCACAACAGGAGAACCACAGAGCATACTATGATTATAACAAAAACATTTACACAGTAGCTTACGTTTTAGCAGCTTGTTTTCCTTTGCCAATAGCCGCACCAAAATATCTCTGCAGGAAAAGAATCCATATGACGACAAACGTAAAATTTTAAAACGTAAAGACACATCTCTATTCAAAATGACAGATCGACGAGCAGACAAAAAAAAGACTTACGTATGATATGCCTGATGGTTCAATCATGTACAATTGGGGTCCATCTTTATCATAACCTCCAAGAATGACCCCACAGCCAAAAGGCCTTCAAAAATTAAAATCATTTTCTTATAATTCATTCAAGTAGGAGAAATGCTTAGGAGATTATCAAAGAGGTAGATATATTGTGCAAACCTGAGCCACCAATACAGGGTACATAGATGTACGTAACTTGCAACACGCTCTGAAAGTTCCTTCACAGGTACTGCATCACCATAAACACTGAATTATCACAAGTGAGAGTAGAGTTAGTTGCACAATCACGAAAAGTTTAATCATGCAAAGCGATGCAGGACGAAAGGAGAACATACACATTGACATCTTATGCCCATATATTTAACACAGTGCAGAGAAAAGAATTGCTAAATTTAACTAAGAGAAATTTCCCTTGGAGATAAGTTATAGGAGTAGAACAGTACTTTCACAGTAGTAAAATCTAAGAAGCAACTTTTGACAGCAGAAGCTAATAAGATCAATGTGAAGCTTTAATCGAATACCTCTCATAACTTCTTGCTTCAGATTTAGCCCGCGCAACAATTTGTCTCCCATCAGCTGCAAGCCCAGCAACAGCCTGACATGACAGGAGGAGAGAGGCTCGAAAGAATGAAAAGACAATACAAAGTGATAACAGGAGAAGCTAGAAAGGTACATATCCTTATAGAAGCTAATTTCCTATAGCTTAGGTCCATACCATGCCAGCGTGACGATGAACAGAATGGATTCTCCGGTTGGATCCCGGTAGCATCATCTTCGACGCAATAAGTTTCTCCACACCCTAAAACCACCAAAAGATAAACACTTATTAAAGGCCATCCCTTTATCGAATCCGTGTAAACCTTAGAAACCCAAAGTTAGCAAAAGATTCTCAAAATGTAGAAACGAAACGCAACTTGGGAATTAACTGATATGTTATCTTCAGTCAAAAAAATTGAGAGGACTATCAATATTTCCAAGGGTTTATGTAAAATCAAAGCTACGAATCTGATAACAAACATGGACACAAGAAATCAAAGAAAAAAAATACTTCACTTAAACTGAATTTGGAGATTAAATCAAAGAAATCTCATCTATTATTGTTCCAGGTATGATCCTAGTCTAAGCGAATCCACTATCACGTTCGCTGAAGAAAGTGACAAAGTAGGGTAAAAATTAAAAAGGGAGGACGAGAATCAAACCATTACAATCCCGTCCTTGCACTTGATTCCAACAACAGTTCTGCGAAAGAGAAAAAAAAAGCCGAGCTTAAAAACCCTAATTCGTAAAGGATGATTTCCATAGCCGAATCTCAAAGCTCAAAAGCAAAATCCGATCTAAACGAAAGACAGAAGGAAGAATCGAGAGAAGCAACACTAACCCACTGTTGTCGACAGCTTTCGCGGCGTACTCGATCTGGAAAACACGGCCATCGGGAGAGAAGGTCGTGACAGAGAGATCGTATCCGGTACCAATACTACTCATTTTTGTTGATTCTTTCTGCTTCTTCTTCTCTTTCTTTCTTCCTTGAGGTGCGTTTTAAGCAGGATCGGAGAATGGGGTTTTCTTTGTTCTCAAGCCAGAAGAGAAGCTAAAAGCTTCTTAGTGCTCCGACTCTGGCCTGGATATCAAAACGATCCGGGTCGTCTTATCGGGTGGGTCGATTTAGTTACTATCGGGCTTTACTATTAATAATTTGGCCCATTTATGTAACAGGCATGCCTTATTATTTATGTCGTTTTACTATAACGGTTTAATTTACAGTTTTCTCTTGATTAATCGGTTAAGCTTTTCTATTATCGCTTTGTGGCACATGATGGGTCTCTTTTGTTTGCCTCACGCCAGCGACTGCGACTGCATATGTGGCCAGACGATGCGGTTGTTGTTCGTTTGGCAGTCGTGCGGCTGATCTCTGCGACTGGTCGCATATTTATTCGTTTAATAACCGTACGGTTGATCGCATGTTTGTTCGTTTGATAGCCGTGCGACTGGTCGTAGGTTTGTTCGTTTACCTGACGCTAGCGGTAGTTTTTCACTTAATTCAAATTTAATTTTTATAAATTTTGTACATTTATATTTTTGATAAACAATATAGTTTAAATATATTATACATCCATAAGAATTTTTTTTATTAGTTAACAATCATAGTAATAATTTTTTTTAATTAAATATAATTAGAACATTATAATTTTGTAATAAAATTATAAATTAAATTAAAACAAATATAATAAATTAAATCATTTAACTAAAATAAAACAAAAGTAGTATATCAGATCATAAACTATAACAAAACAAAAGTAATACACCTAAGTCATAAACTAAAATAAATAAACAAAAATATTAAACCAAGTCAAAAATTAAAATATCTAATAAGGTAATCTACGTCCTCTACCATATTCATTTGTGATGGTGTCACGCAAAGCTTTCCATCGCTCTATTACCGGTCAGCTCATATGGAATATATCAACTATGATCATCATCACTATTACTATTTTTTTTTTGAATCGAATGTAAAATTAATTCAACAAAAAAAAACGTTTTTACAACAAGTATGATCTTTCGTTTGATCGTTTTTCACTCAGCAAACAACTGGATCGAAATTAAAATGACTTATATTACAAAAGTTCATGAACGAGTCATGGCCTTGTTGAAAACCACATCATCATTCCGTCTTCGTATCCACTAGTACCCGTTCTTTGAATCGATGTTAGTCGGTTCCTTACATTCTTGTCTATGAGTTTGTAAACTCGCTGATGTGGTATTGGTGCATCTTCGTGCTTTCGTGCGTTTCTCTCCCTCCATATGTGGTATATTGTCGATTGGAATGTATATCTAAACAAGAAGAGAGTAATTTTCCTGAAAGTACCGTTGTGAAGGATCTCGATGATGTTGTCCCAAGATGTGGTGTACGCATTCGTCATCATCCTACGCATTAGTTGATCACAGATTTCGAAGAGTATGAACACTCAAAGAAGAGGTGATCTCTTGTCTCTTCTGCTATCCCACACAGAATGCACGTTGAGTTGTGCCCACTGATCCAAGTCTTCATACGATCTCTCATTGAAAGCCTGTTTTTTTATCGCTAGCCATGAGAAGAAAGAGTATTTTGGCGTTGCCTTGTTGAACCATATTTTTTTAGTCCATTCCCTCTTTGGTTTCACATCTCGAACGAGATACCAAGTTTTCTTTGTTGTGAATTTCTTGAATTTATCCTCAGCTTGTAGCCATAGCGAGACATCTTGTATTCCCTGCCTTCGTTGTCTTGCATTCGTGATCTCTTGTTCAATACAGTTTAGAACCTCAACTTGGTGATTTCGTCTTCGATGGGATGTCAGAACCAATTCTACTTTGGCTCTCGAGGATATGTCCAGGTCGATTGTTCCTCTAGCACCCGTGATGTCTCTTAGTCTACCCAAATTCGACTAGTTGTCGAACCAAAAAGAAGTTGTTGCTCCGTTTCGAATATCCACCTTATGAAAGCTTTTTGCCAACTCTCGATATTTTAGAAATGTACGCCACATCCATGAGCCTGATGCATGGTTCTCTTTAACTTCCCAGAAGCTTTTGTTCTTGATCAATGTCAAGTTCACCCATGTTACCCAAAGCGAAGGCTACGAAGAGATGATCCTCCATATCAGTTTCAGGTAGCTAACCTTATTTGCGATTTTTAGAGATTTAATTCCTAGACCTCCCTCTTCCTTTGGATAAAAAATTTCATTCCAACTCACTTTTGCTTTTCTTCCATTCAGCTCAGGTCCAGACCAAAGGAAGGCAGCACAAAGTTTCTATATCTCATCGATGCAACGATAAGGAAGCCTATCCAAAAAATTGTCGTGCTTGCAATGACCGATTTCAGTAGCTGCAGTCTTCCTGCATATGACAAGTGTCTTGCTGTCCAAGAGTTTATCCATCCCCTTATTGTTTCCAAGAGAGGCAGATAATCCATGGTTGTCATTTGTTTCGTGAGTAGAGGTAAACCCAAGTAACGAACAGGCAGCTTTCCCTCCGCTAATGGTATCCTCGAGACCATTTCATCATGGAGATTTTCTGGGATTCCAGCAAGGTAAATTGTTGATTTTTTCACACTAATTCTCAGACCAGAGATCGAGCCAAACTCGTCAAAGATCTTTAGTATTCCCTCAATTGATTGTGTCTGTCCATCTACGAATACCATCAAATCATGTACAAAACATAGATGAGTCAAGTTGAGGATTTTACATTTTGGGTGGTATCATATCCGTCTCTCAAGCGCCGCCTTGTCTATGAGTTTAGACATAACATTCATGCAGATAACGTATAGGTAGGGAAACAGAGCACAACCCTGGCGTAGACCTCTTTCGCTTTTGAAAAATCCAGCTAACTCACCATTAACCTGGACCGAGAAAGAAGTTGTTGAAACACATAAATTTATCCAGTGGATGAAATTAGTTGGAAACTTTAGAGCCTGAAGTGTGTTCAATAAGAAGCTCCATTGCACTGAATCGAAAGCTTTGGAGATATCCATTTTCATCGCACAGCGCGGAGACACCGAGTCCTTGTGATAATCTTTAACTAATTCTGTAGCAAAAAGGACATTCTCCAACAGTAGTCTTTCTTTTACGAATGCCGACTGATTTAGCCGAATGAATTTTGGAAGGATGCATTTAAGACGATTGGCTATGATTTTCGAGATCACCTTGTACAACACGTTGCAACATAAAATCGGACGGTAATCCTTCATCTCATTACAAGAAAACAGTCGATTACCAACAAAAATTTACATCAAATTTTGGCCGTCGTAAATTTACGACGACATTTTATTTCGATGTAATTTCGTCGTAAATTTTTGTTGTCGTAATATCGTCGTAACTGGACGTCGACATTACGACGATTGTTTACATCGTCGTAACATCGATGTTACGACGACTTATATTCGATGTACATTACGACAAGTTTACGTCAAATGTGTGTAGGTGAGCACGTTTTTAAGTAGGTTCACCTAATTATTTACATCTCATATATTTGTCGTAAATCCGTCGTATAGGCGATGTAAATTCGTTGTAAATTATTTTTCGATGTAAATCCGTTGGTAATTCTGAAAAATTCTATAAATACAGCCAACAATTCAAACGAAAGTTACATAAAAAAAAACAAACACTTATCCAAAAGAAAACATTTCCAAAACTCTTTTTATAAAATCTCTATATAAGAACTACGAAGGTAGATGTATACGCAAAAGGATTCAGAGGGAGCGTTGACGAAAGAATTCAAAGAGAAGCTTGAAATATTCATGTATCAGGCCAGAAATATGCAAACAACCCTTGAAAGCGGTAAGATGTTCTATCTTTGTCGTAATTGCAAGAATACGAAATATATTTTTATTGAGACGGTGTGGAAGCATTTACTAAATAGAGGGTTTATGCCGCAATATTATGTTTGGTATCAACATGGAGAGGTTTTAAAAAGAATGATCAAGCTGATTGTAGTAGTAATTATCAAGGTCATATAGATTTTGATCAGGGTAGTAGTTATCATCATGGTCATGAACATCAATTTGATCAGCAGGGTCAAGATCATGATAGGATGCATGAAATGGTCAATGATGCATTTCATGAAACAAATTTTGATAATAGTGTTGAGGAACCCAATGTATATGCGAAGCGATTTTATGATATGCTAGCCGATGCAAATCAGCCACTCTACGATGGATGTAGAGAAGGTCAGTCTAAATTGTCGTTAGCAGCTAGGATGATGACAATTAAAACTGATCATAACTTAGCTGAGGTTTGCATGGATGATTGGGCTGATCTTATTAAAGAGTATTTGCCATATGATAATTTGGCTGCCGAAACATACAATGAGATACAGAAGTTGGTGTTTAGTCTTGGGTTGCCTTTTGAAATGATAGATGTATGTGTTGACAATTGTATGTTTTTTTGGAAAGATGATGAATAGCTGCAGGAATGTCAATTTTGCCAAAAGCCGAGATTCATGCCACAAACTTCTGGGCGTAGTAAGATACCGTACCAACGGATGTGGTATCTTCCTATAACTGATAGGTTGAAATGATTGTATCAATCTGAAAGGACATCTGCATCGATGAGGTGGCATGCAGAACATTCACAGAGAGAAGGAGAAGTGACTCACCCGCCAGATGCAAAAACTTGGAAACACTTTAACACAGTACACCCGGAATTTGCTAAATTTAAGCGAAATGTGAATCTTGGCCTTTGCACTGATGGATTTAGTTCATTCAGTATGTCTGGTAGGCAATATTTTTTATGGCCAGTAATCCTAACGCCATACAACTTTCCTCCAGATATGTGCATGCAAAGAGAATTTTATTCTCGAGTATATTAGTACATGGTCCGAAGCATCCCAAGCGTTCCCTTGATGTGTTTTTGTAGCCTCTCATACATGAGTTGAAACAGTTGTGGTATACATGAGTTCGTACATATGACTGTTCGAGGAAACAAAATTTTACGATGCGTGCGGTGCTTATGTGGACAATAAGCGACTTCCCTGCATACGGGATGCCATCAGGTTGGACGACGCATGGGAGGTTATCTTGTCCGTATTGCCTCGATCGAACATATGCGTTTCAGCTGAAACATGGTCGAAAAACATGCTGGTTTGATTGTCACCGTCGATTTCTACCAATCAACCATCCATATCGGAGAAATAAGCGATTGTTTAGGAAGAACAAAATTGTGCCTGTCCCCCCACCAGTGTATCTATCTGGGGAAGATCTAGAAGCGCAAATATATGATTTTGGGGGACTAGAAACTGTGAATCGTGGGGGAAATTGGCACACTCCAGCTAATATGCCTGATGGATACATGGAGAATCACAATTGTCACAAGAAAAGCATTTTTTGGAAACTTCCGTACTAGAAAGATCATCTGATGCGACACAATCTTGATGTCATGCACATTAAGAAAAACGTTTTTGATAACATCATGCATACGGTGTTAAACGTGAAAGGAAGAACCAAAGACAGCGGAAAGTCAAGGTTGGACTTGCCCGATATTTGCAACAAAAATGAGTTGCATATTATGAGCAATGGGAAATTACCAGTTCCTATATTTCGGTTGGGTGCAGAACAAAAGGCAGCGTTATTCAATTGGGTTTCATCTTATGTGAAGTTTCCTGATGGGTACGTATCCAATCTGGCTAAATCTGTTGAGAAAGGACAAAAGTTTTCAGGGATGAAGAGTCATGACTGCCACATGTTTATGCAACGATTACTTCCTTTCGCATTTGCCAAAATCCTTCCAGGAAATGTTCATGAAGCAATTGGAGGTAAGAAACATCGATCATATCACATATAATTTGTTCAAATATATATTGCACTATATAATTTTGGTGTTGCATGCATCAGAGCGTTTTTCCGGGATCTTAGTACATGGACGTTGTCAGAAGATGTAATTGCACAGTTGGCTGCTAATATTCCAATATTGTTGTGCAATCTGGAGAAGCAGAACTAGGCGGGCCTGTTCAGTTTAAGTGGATGTACCCATTCGAACGCTTCATGAAACATTTAAAGGGAAAGTCTAAAAATCTAGCAATGGTTGAATGATCAATTGTTGCGGGAAGTTTGACCAAAGAAACTTGACATTTCACTTCATACTATTTCGCTACAAAAGTCCGCACACGCAAACGGAAACCCCGACGATATGATGATGGTGGTGTGGGAAGAACTTATGCAGTAGAGGGTGTCCCAGACATCTTCTCACCAATCGGTCGTCTTGGTGGAAAAGTGAAGGAAGTTTGGTGGTCTAACGAGAATGACAGGCACAACGCACATACGTACATCCTCCTAAATTGCAAGGAAGTGGAACCTTTCGAGAGGTAACGTGACAATTTAATTATCCACTACTAATTTATTATATATATAGATAAAGGTGTTAATTTCAATGTATATATATGTATTTTGCAGTTTATTTGTTAGTCAGGTACGAGAATGCATTGAAGGCGTTTCAGATGATGAAATACACGATCGTAAAGATTGTCTCTTTGCTAAGTGGTTGAAGACGCAAGTAAGTTTACGTAATAAAAAATTTTCATTAAGTATATCGATGCTCGATCTAACTTGCACACTTCTCGATGTGCCTTTTTCAATTCATAGGTGGATCATGGCGACCCCGCATATCCAATATGGTTTCATGAGTTACTACAAGGCCCCATTGGAAAGATAACGACTGCACCCATGTATTTCACCCGTGGTTATGTGTTTCATACATACAAATACGGTGTTCGGCGAGCAACTACCAACTACGGAGTATGTGTTAGGGGTGAAATAGATTTTTATGGGGTGTTGCATGAAATAATCGAAGTGGAGTACCCCGGCTTGGTTAGTATGAAATGCGTTCTCTTCAAATGTGATTGGTTCGATCCAACAGTCGGTCGAGGGGTGCGAATTAACAAATTTGGTGTGGTCGACGTCAACAAAGCATGCGATACAACAAGTTTGAACCATTTATCCTAGCATCACAAGCAGAACAAGTAACGTTTGTGCCATATCCGCGAGTTCGAACCACTGGGCCCACATGGTTATCGGTTATTAAAATAGCTCCAAGGGGTAAAATTGTTGGTGTTGACGATCTTCCAATGTAACAAGATTCTTGCTGTGACATTACAGAGCCAGAGATTACGGAGAACGTTCTGTTAATTGATCCCCGCAACCGGGAACTTGAATATCTACCTGACGACACAGAAGAATAAGGCGATTCTGATGAGTTTGATGAGAGTGACGATGATTCTCAACCTGTAGATGATGAACCCAATGAAGATGATGAACCGAGCAGAGATGATGATTCTGATTGATTTATATATGTAATTGCTCTTATTTTAATTTTTATAATAAAACTTGAAGATTATGGGCAGAGATTTATCTCGGCATATGACCGGAGATAATCGGAGATGAGATCGTAAGGATTCCCACAGGTCGAATATTAACCAAACCCTGGAATTTTATGGTTTGGGTAATATTAGACCTGCGGCAGTCCTTTCGATCCCATCTCCGGTATCTCCGATTATCAACATTACGACGGATTTACGACGATTGAAGACACAATCGTCGTAATATTTTAACCATTTAATTCAAATTTCACAACTTAGTTCAAATTATCAACATTATGTTTTTTATATGTATTTTAGTTTTGCTGATGGTTAGCTCATGTGTGCTTTGCTTTGTATTTTATCCTTGTTTATTTCATGTGTGTTTGCAGGTTTACTCGCGACAAGGGATCGAAACTGGTTCGGGCAATTACTAAAGTGTTTACAAACAAATTCGATGCTCCCTACTATAGCTGGACATGTGTGCCTCGGGAGAGACAAGAAAGATAGTTCCTCGAGTTTGCGGTACAGTTTTCTGTCCTATAGCCTTCACATATAGGTTTGCTTGTGATGTTTTCACTAACATTATTCTATTCTCTTTGTATTGTAGAAAACCCACACCTGGGATCCCTTGATAACAGGGACAGTTCAATGATATTTCAAGGAGATCTGTCAACGCCGTATGAACGACATGGTTAGCAGCGCGAGGACTAGTCGAGAGCGACTTAATTGGATCGGCGACACTCTCTGGAAAACGATGACCGACTACTGGGACACTGCTGAAGCAAAGCAAAGGAGTCTCACCTATTCCAATGCTCGTATGTCTGACCGTCAAGGTCTCGGTCCTCAAAGTCATATCAACAAATCCAACAAGAAATGGTTAGTAACTTTTACTTTTTCTTACACCTTAACAACTTTAAATTCTATCATAATCCTTGTTTATTTTGTAACATTGCAGGAAGAGGAATTGGGAAGACCGGTTAGTCTTGGTGAGGTTTTCATTAAGACACATACAAGGGCAGATGGTACGTATGTTCGATAGGAAAGCGGAGAAAATTGTTCAAACATATGAGAAGAAGGTGCAAGACAAGTTGTCTGAGCTCGTGACAGAGACTTCATATGTTTCGGACGGTTGTTCGCGACCTCGAGAGCTAACAACAGATGAATATACGAGCATCTTTCTTCAGGTAAAGTAACATTTTTCACAGTCCACATTTATAGAGTCTTGGATTTTGTCATGGTCTTGAATTAAGGTTTTTCTCTTACTTTTCACAGTCCACTGAGATGGATTCACGAGGAACTCCTTATGGAGTTGGAAGCCTGAAGGAGACTCTTCTCAATGGCAAGCGCAAGCAACCGGGAGACTCTTCATCGTTTGTTGCACTGCAAGACCAACTGAAGGAAGCTTAATGGAAAATCGAAGAGCAGGCTGCTTATAATGAACGGCGTGATGGTGAGATTGCTGCCCGTGAAGCAGAGCACGCCCGAGCTGCGGCAGAGCAAAAAGACAAGCTCGAGCACTTCTCCTTGGTGGAAAAGTACACGCGACAAACTGATCCGCGGTTTCTAGACTTCATGGCTTCTCATTCAGCTCCAGCAACAACCGATATGCTTCCATCAACCAATCTTCCTCGACCAGATCCAAGTACAATACCATCTGCTTCTTAGGTTACTAATCCCAGTTTTTTGAACCCTGTTTTGTGAACTCATGAACTTGTTATTTTTGTTTATGTTTTGGCATTTGTTATGGAGTTTGAATACTTTAGTTAATATTTTTAATCAAATGTTATTTTGAATCAAATTTCTTTAATTTTGTAACTTTAATTTAGTAACACAAATTACCATTTGAGAAACAAAACAAACACCAATCAGTCATACCATATTCTTATTTTGACAATGAATAGTCACTAAACAGTAGCCTATTAGTCGCAAATGGTCGCAGAAGAATAGCCAAGTAGTCACAAAATATTTACATCCTCGAAGCTTGATGTTCCTATTAGTCGGCAAATAGTCGTTAAATTAGTCATAGAATAGTCGGTAAATAGTAACTAAATTTTACGACTATTTAGTGACTAAAACTATCCGACTGCATCTAGACCCATTATATAGTCGTTCACTAGTCGCAAACGTAGTCGCCGATTAATTGCAAGTTTTGCGACTACTTTACGACGATTGAACGTCTACACATTGTTCATGTGGTGTAGTCGTAAAGTAGTCGCCATTTGGCGACTATGTTTACGACTACGTACTTTAGCGACTAAGGATTAACGACTACATACTTTAGTCGCTAATTAGTCGTAATCCACCTTTTAGCGACTATTTTGCGACTTTTTCTGCAGTCGTCAAAACGCTATTTTCTTGTAGTGGTCTTTTGGGAAGCGTTAAGAAGCTTGTCCATCAAAGTAGCTTGCTTGTCCATCTTGTCATGTAGAGTCTTCCTCTCCTTAGCCCGTTTTTGCTCATCAAAATCGCTTGTGGTCCTTGTAGCTCGGTCATAATCATCCCCATAAGTACCATCGCTTTGAGCGAGATTCTCCACGAGCTCCATGGCTTCATCCACATCATTGGCTAAGAAATTCCCATTGGAGGCCGTGTCTAGAAGCATCCTTATCTTGGGCAATGTTCCACGGTATAAGGTACTCAAAAGAGAGGCGTTTGAAAAGTTAGGGTGCGGGTATTGAGTAGTGTAGCTTCTAAACCTTTCTCATGCCTCGTTAAAAGACTCATTTTCGCGTTGTTTGAAACTCGAGATCTCATTCCTCAACTTTGCGGTTCTAGAGGGTGAGAAGAACTTAGCGAGGAAGGCTCTCTTGCACTCGTCCCATGATGTGATGGACCCTTGGGGAAGACTCTTTTCATTGGTGAGCTTTATCTCCAAGTGAGAATGGGAAAAGTCTTAGCTTGAAGCTATCCTCGGATACTACAGACATCTTGGTTAGACCGCAAATCCGATCAAATTGGTCAATGTGGTCCAAAGGATCTTCCATAGCAAGGTCGTAGAACTTATTGTTTTGAACCATGTTGAGCAAAGCGGCCTTCACCTCAAAGTTGTGTATCTCAAACGGCGGAGCTTGAATGCCTTGGCGGTTTTGGTGAGCATTGGCGGCATCACCCGCACCAACAATGTTTTGAGCCCGTGAGGATGGTTTGGTGCTCTCACATGCCGGACGGGTGGTGGTGGGTTATGTTGAGCTTGGCCACCGTGAGCTTGGTGGTTTCCATTACCACCATTTCCTTGTGCTTGCACGTTGTCATGGATGTTACCAATCGGAATGTCTCCAACGTTCTTCATACCCAAACGCACAATGTGTTGTTGTCTTTCCCTTACTCTCCTTGCTCTACTTCCTCGTTCCAAGAGATAGATGTCGTCTATTGGCTCAACTAGGTTGTCGGGGCCTCTAGAGCGTGTATGCATGCACTTATAAGAGAGAGATAGCAACAAGAAGTGAAAGAGATTAGTAACCGAAATAAAAAGAAAGCTTAATCTCAAGAAGATCTAAAATGTTAATGTTGAAAGCTGAACCCAATTGGCAACGGCGCCAAATTGATAGTAGATATTTTTCGTATCAATTACTCAAGCCTACTCATATCTTTGTAGAACTTAAGGATCAATCCAAATGGGTTTGATGTTTCAAGCATTAAAAATGCATAGAACTACTTAATTCAAGCTAGACAAGTGGTTTTTATGTTTAATCTAACAAGCTAATCCAAATTAAGAGTAATAAACAAGAACTAGCACTACTAAACGGGTTTAAAATGCAAATAAAAGGCGAATCCAAGGATGAGGTTATGGAACTAGAATGACCTTATAGCTAATTTATGATGCCAAATACACTCACAATGCTAGTCCCTAGGTTATGACTAATTATGACTAATCCTCTCTCAAGTCACTAATCACTTTGCTAATCACTAAATCAAGATCAAACTCTCATTTGTGATAGAATGATTAATGTTGGTGGTGAGTTTAGCACTCCCCGGTTTAGCCCGGTTTGAACCGAGACCGGCCCCAATCGATCCCGGTTGACGACGGTTCGAACCCAGAAGAAAAGACCACGAAACGGTCGCCGACCTCCGAATTCGAAAGAAAGGTCCATGAGAGACTGTTAACCGATGAGTTCGGTAATTGTCCGAATGAATGCCGAACTTGAACCTAGATCGGTGAAACACGTCCCGATCGACGACGGTTCAAGATCGATAAAAGTGCCCAAAGCAACTAACCATCGAGCTTGGTGAAGGCCGAGCTCAAATCCTCATCTCGAACCGAGATCGGCCTGGTTGATCCCGATTAACGACAGTTCGAGATCGGTAAAGAAAAAGACATCATGCGATTACCGACCTGCGACATGCCGAGCTCGTAGGTATCGACCCGTCATAATCAGAACCCACTTCCGGGATTCGTGGAGCTTTACGGAAAATACGGAAAAGGAAGATTAATTAGTTTTTTTTACCGGGATTCGCGGAACTTTTCCCAGATTCGGGGAAAGGTTTAGCCGCCGAGAGAGCCTATAAATAACGAGAGCTCGACGACATTTGAGAGGGGACACAATACATTTTTAGAGAGAGAAAGTGAGAGCTCGAAATCCGATCTCGACCTCTTTATCGATTTAAGAATATTTTTGTAGACTCCGACGAGTTCGATTTAATAAAAACGAGATCCCGATCGATCTTCAATTCTTTTTATCCTTGGGTGATTTCTACAATCAACAATTAGCAAGCATTAAAATCAATATTCAATCAAGCAATAAACACCTTAAACAACTACTCTCATAGACTAAGCATGTTTATCTCTCACTAAGCTCTTTAGGAAATTTCATCAAACACCTTGTGGGTGTGAAATTTTCAAAGATCAACATTGACTTTCTCAAGCTCAGTCTAGCATTAGGATCACTTAGAGAGAAGGAAAATCAATAAATCTAAACTCTAACATCATAAACTATCTATTAGATCACCCTAAATCAACCTCATCCTTAGATCCTAGAAGACTACTCACAAACCATTAAGAACCCAACAAATCCCATGAAGAAGATGTTTAATCCCATGGTTAGATGATTAGATGATTAAGAAAGAAGAGATAGATAATAGAGATTAAGGAAACAAAGATTAAATTGCATAAATTAAAAGGAGGATATCTCTTATAAACACTTAGAACCCTAAAAATAGAGGTTTTTTAGCAAGAGTAAAAGATAAATCATAGAAAATTAGGTTTAGAGTATATATAATAAAAGCTGGGTGGACCGGGTCAACCTGGGACAAACCGGGTGTTGACTCGGTCAAAATTGGGTCAAAGTTATCTTGGTGGTCTGTACCGACCGGCTCTTGGTCGGTACGCCGGGTCGGTACATGTCGCTTCTCTGTGCCGGTCGGATGATACCGCTTGAAGGTGGGTCGGCATTGGTCTTCCCGGGCATGCGTGCCGGATGGGATCGGGTCGGTATGAGTGGTGTCTTCGGTCGGCACTCGCCCCTGTCCCAATACCGAATGGATCGTGCCGGCTGGATGCAGAACGGCATTGGCGTTGGCGAACTGCGTGCCAGGTAAAGTATGGCCGGTATGGAAAGGAGAGCTGGGCCGGTATAGATCGTCAAGAGGCAGGATGCCGCATGAAATTTGGCCGGCACGAAAGGAGAGCTGGGTCGGTACAGCCTACTATGTCGATATCGACCCGAACTATACCGGATGGAT
This sequence comes from Eutrema heterophyllum, assembly GCA_002933915.1. NCBI lineage: Eukaryota > Viridiplantae > Streptophyta > Magnoliopsida > Brassicales > Brassicaceae > Eutrema > Eutrema heterophyllum. The sequence goes on from PKMM01018384.1 coordinate 22,781, forward strand.
GCTGGACGGTATGGATCGCCTTGTAGCCGGATGCCGTGTGAAGATGGTTGATCCGGGATAGTGTACCGCACGACCTCCGGCCAGTACTGAATTGGCCGTGGGTCAAAACTTGCCCCTATCCCAATACCGGACAGAACGTGCCGCTTGGAGGCCGGTCGGTACAGTGGGCTAGAAACCTCCTCTTCAAGTCCATGGCCGAACGTGCTTAGCTCCAAAGTCTCCCAATCACCTCCAAGATGGCTCCAAGTCCCTAAAAAAACACTCCAAATGATGCAAGACTCACTAGGACCTAATGCAAACAACCTAGACTCTAATTAAGACCAAAATGCTAAGGAAAACTATGATTATGCATGCATGTGACTCAAAACACTAGGTAAAATGCATGCTAAAACACGTAAAATATGAGAATATCACATATCCGATAGATGCAATTCGTTGACACAATCAAATACAAGCGATTCGATCTGATTTTCATAACAACTGCTCCAACATATATTCTCACTCTCCACGCACATATTTTGCAGATGAATTGTGATTTATTGTTGTTTCAGAGGTTAAATTGGATTAGTTGTTTTAGAAATCCATCTAGAGAGAATGAGAGATATCTAGTGTGGTCGTGTCTGGCTTCGGCGATGCTTTGTTTCATATAGATTATAATCGCCTTTTTGTGCTCAGGGGAACAATTGGTTTATATGTTTTCCTCTGGTTCACCCGGTTCATCGAACCCTCAGTTAAGATCGAACTCAACAAATTAAAAGAAAATAAACAAATAGCAAAACAACAACCAACAACATTCCTTCATAAATTTAGAAGTGAAAATTATTAGGAACTGAACTAAAACATAAGTACCATAAGAAACAAAGCCGGTCGATTTATGAAAGATAGAAACAAAGTTTTTTTTTTTTTAAATTTAAATTATTTTTTATTCCTTATTTCAAATATTTTTATATTACAAAAAAAATTATCCAGTTACGTTATTATTTCAGAACTTATAATCTTTACAACACTGTAAGAGAGGGAGAGGGAGAGGGAGAGGGAGAGGGAGAGGGAGAGGGAGAGGGAGAAAGAGAGAGCCAAAATGGCTGGAGAAGAAGCTTTTAAAACCGCTCACAAAAGATGGAAAACACCTATAAACATTATTTAACAATAGACGCAAAGCCAAAATAAATAAAAGAACAGCTGGAAGTAGTAATTCAGACGCTAAACCTCATCGTCTGATTCAACATCCTCCTCGTCTGATTCAGGCCAAACATACTCGACGTCGAGAGGATGCACATGTTCTTGGAGAGACTGTATTTAATCACAAACTCTCGCCAGGAACGTGAGACAGCACTTGCACGGACAAGAACTGATGGGTCATCTAGAAACGAAAGAATTGCTAGCGACATGTCGGTATGAAGATTGTTTACGAAATCCATCCTGTTCGATCAAACTGAAATCACCCTAATTTCTTAGCGATAACAAGATAAGAGCGATGGGGACCCTAAAAAAGATACTAGAGAGAGGAGACCTCGACAGAAACAGAGACTTAAAACTCGTTCTATATATATATAGTTTTTTTTTTCAAGTTAGGATTTTCCTTATTTCCTTTTTTCTTATATGTCGATATACACAAGCAATTACGTGCTAAGATTATTTACCTTTTACATGAATCGAGTTTATCTAGGATTAACACGGGAATTGGTTTTTTTCCTTTTTTTGAAAGATAGATATGGATCCAACTTTATCGAATAGAAATTAAGAAATTTACCTATTTTAAATCAAAGCTAATTACATTTTAAATTAATCGGTATTATCGCTATGTTTCTTAACAACCCGGTTATCAGATTTTTAACCTAGATTAAGGACTAACTTAGTTTTTTGACAATATAAACCGCGCTATTTGATCAAACCAATTTCTTCAAAGTTATAAAAGACATTTCTTAATCAAAACCAAGCGTGTGATCAACACGTAATTGAAGAATCAGGTTTAGATTTAGAACCGAAATACATGATTAATCCAATGTCACTTTTAGTAAATTCGTTGACGGAGTAGAAAATTAAATTGGGATTCGACCAAAAATAAGGTCGAGATTCTAACCAATTGAAACGATCAACTCGACGCCGGTTCGTTTTAAGTGATTTAAACACGTCAACAGAACATAACGAATGATAAAATGCCACATGGCCTTGAGAACGATTCATTAAGGGTAGTCAAATCTTTTCGTAGATGAAACTCGCCGAACAGCCGACACATCAACAAATCACTACACAGTTATATATATGATGATTAGATTTTAATCCACGCGAGATAACTTTTCTTAAAAATTGTTTTGAAAATTAATATTAGAATTTTGGTTAAGATAAAATTGGTTGGCATGTATATAAATACGTATATATTAACATCACACAACAAAATTTTACATCCATCGAATGAGAATTTGAGTTATAAGTAAATTTGGAATATGAAAATGATGTAATGTTAATATACACATACGGATACCAACACAGATTATAACTTTTTTGTCAAAAAAAAAAAACACGGATTATAACCTAGATATGTATATTCTTAAAATAGGAATTTGGCTATGATTTTTTTTCATTTATTTGAAATCAGATGTTTTTTTTTTGCTACTGAGTTTTATAATATGTCTAACTAGTGATTATAGATAGAGATATCATAGCGGACTAACATGCCTACTTAATCCGTTTTGAAGTGGACTAAATATTATTCAAGTTAACTCGCAAAAAACTAATCTTGAAAGCATTAATTCTAATATGCACCGCTTAATGAATGTGGGTTTTGTGGTCGACCCGCGAACTATTAAAAAATCAGTTTTCTCGTGTCTAACTAGTTATAAAAGTAGTAAATTATTTTTCAAATTTAGGTTTGATATATACTCAAGTAAAAATATAAAATATTATAATAAAAACTATTGCAAGATCTCGAATAGATTTTTTCTTTGAATATATATGGACTGATTATTATCTAAAAAGTTATAATATTTGCTAATATCGTAAATTTGTAATAATTAAGAACTAAATAGTAAATACCCTTTTGAATGAGAAACAAAATTTTTTTTATATACTCTCTTCAATAGTGTTGAAATATAGTTATATCATTTCTAATTTTAATTATATTTTTTTATTTGAAATTATGTAACAATTTATAAAATAAAATTTATTTTTTAAATGATTCCTTAAATAATAATATAGGGATTGTTGTCGGCAAATCATCCATACCATCATTTGTTTTTATAATAAGGAATATATACATCGCTTGATAAAAAATATAAGAGAATCTGATGCGAAAATAATTTATATTGGGCCTAATGGGCTTTTATTTGCTTTATAATTCAGACTTCGTCGTCTTCACACCTTCATCGCATTACACACCAACGTTGATTCTTCTCCTTTTCTCTCACAAATCCTTCGCAAAAAATGGCCGATCAGCTCACCGATGATCAGATCTCTGAGTTCAAGGAAGCTTTCAGCCTGTTCGACAAGGACGGAGATGGTTCGATTCTCTCAGATCTTTCTTTCTTGTATGGCTGATAATTGTCTGGGTCCTTTTGCTTGAATTACTAAAGAATCTGATGCTTTTTCGTTGTTCGTTTCCTTAATGTAGTCTCTCTAGATTTAAAATTTCGGCGAGATTTGTCTTCGATTTGTGTTAGTTATGTGATATCTCGATCGTTTCGTAGTTTTTGGTCGCAATTGGGATCTATCTCGATGAAACAGATTAGAAATTTTGGTTCCTAGTAAATCTTAGAGATTCAATTGAAGATTTGGTGTTGAAAAATTGATTGCAGGTTGCATCACGACGAAAGAGCTTGGTACAGTGATGAGGTCACTAGGTCAGAATCCAACAGAAGCAGAGCTTCAAGATATGATTAACGAAGTGGATGCTGATGGAAACGGAACAATAGATTTTCCTGAGTTTCTGAATCTGATGGCTCGGAAGATGAAAGACACAGATTCGGAGGAAGAACTCAAAGAAGCTTTCAGGGTTTTCGATAAAGACCAGAATGGTTTCATTTCAGCTGCAGAGCTAAGACATGTGATGACCAATTTGGGGGAGAAGCTGACAGATGAAGAAGTTGATGAGATGATCAAAGAAGCTGATGTTGATGGAGATGGTCAGATCAATTATGAAGAGTTTGTCAAAGTGATGATGGCAAAGTGAGGAACAATTCTTAATCTCTTCTTTTTTTTTTATAAAGAAAAAAAAATAATCTTTATGCTGTTTTCATTGTATTGAAGAATTCTCTGATTTTTGCTTTCTTCCATATTTGACTGTTCATCATCATACATTCGTTTTCTTCCTTTAGTGTTTGTTCGTCTTTTTNGACAGCCTAGAAATCACATGATCGATGCTTAGGACAAAGACATCTACTAACAAAACTACATCAATTATCAAATATTCAAGCATTCCTGTTCAAAACTATCATCAAATCATATCCACATATCGATATCCACTCATATCTTCAATACATTGATTTCATCCAGCGATATTTTATATATACACCATATTTTTGTATCCACAAATACATCCACATTTTATTATCCACTTNAAAAAAAAAAAAAAAAAAAAAAAAAAACTAATGTGGTTAAATTTCTTGGAAAAATATTGAAAAAGTTCAGGATAATTACAAAATACTAAATCCAAAAGTTCAGGTTGTTTGAATTCAAATAATGAAATCATATAGTTTCTTTGTTTTAAAATTAAAAAAAAACTATGTTGGTCAAATTTTTAGAGGAATTTCATATTAAAAGGTTCACATAGATGGATTATATTTTAAAAATAAAGAAAATGTAATACAAAACAAAAAAAATTGTATAAAATAGCACACTTTTAAGTTGTTGTTTTAAACTTAGCATCACTAGTTTAAATTTTCAATAATAACATAATACTAAAATAACTCAGAATTATTTTGTAATGGGGAAAAACTAAACCCCAAATAGAAAATAGAAAATAGAGAACCCAAACATAATGTTTTAATTTTATTTTTAATTTATTTAGGGTAAACAAGTTTTTCCACATAATTATTTGTGTTATTTTCGGAATTTTTAATTTGATGTGCTAAGTTTGCAACAAAAACTAATTTTTATTCTATTTTAGGATATTTTTCAAATAAATATAATACAAACATTTCTAACTATTACAACCAGAGAAAAGAAATTTAGGAATTCGAAAAGGGTAAAAATTCAAAACAGACAAAAAGTATGGCTATACTTATTCTGAGTTGTAAAAGAAAAACTCAATTGTTTAAATTAAAGCAAGATATGTTTAGGGGAATAAAATCATATATATGGTTTGCAGCGAAAGCCAGATAGATGAAGTGAGAATCTCCTAACCTTTAAATTATGTGAATGAACTTTTTTTTTATAAACAATATTCTGTTCTTTTTCATTATTTATTGTCGAATCTTATTTGGTTACCATTATAATTAATAACTATTTTTTTTCAATTAAAAATGTGTGTGGGGCTTTAGGAGAAGACGAAAGAGGAGTATGACGACGAAGCGTAGTAGCACTACTGAATACAAAGAAGAGAACCGTCGCCGGAAAAGCCATTGCAGTATTCTCTGAACTCCGGCATTTCTACTTCATTCCCTCTCTTTATATGCTTGTGGGTAAAAATAAGAGATTTGTACCTCAACCCAATAAAAAGGATTTTAAAAATCATATCTAGTATTGACAAAAAAAAAATACCATATCTTGTATGGAAATATGTTAACTATATTGATTTCAAATATCATGTTTTTTAGACGAAATAAGAAAAAAGAAAACTACCGAAAAGTTTTTAAAGTAACATAAAGAAAGAATTGCATACCAATTGAGGAGTTATGTGCAGCATTTTTGTGGTCCTGATCACCTAACACTCATACCAAAACAAATATGGTTTGGGAAGATGTATGTAGGCCGAAAAATGAAGGGGGTCTAGGCATTAGAAGAATGATCGACTCATCCCGAGTATTTGCGTTAGGATCATTATTTATTGCATTGAAGATAATAGAAAGATTTGATAAATTGTATTTTTTTTGTTTACTAATACAAAACATTATTAATATAAAAGTAATTATTTTACTAATGTATAGCACATCTTTTATATATTAATCGAGAAGGATTGAAAAAAAAAACCTTAACTTAACAGGTGATTTACAAATGTGTCATGATGATATGTTATCACCATAGAGTTTCTCGTGAGATTTTTTTTAAAAAGGATTAACTTACTATAATAATTACATTAGTGTCATTCACGTTAAACTTATGTTTCACTTGATTAATATACATAATCATATAGTCTCTCAAGATATTTTTGTAAAAAAATTTCACTTACTAGAATAATTGCATTCATATCATTCATATTAAACTTAATTATGTTTTACTTGATTAATATGCATAATCATATAAGTTTTATTATGAGATTTTATATACAATGTTAAATCAATATTATTTTATAAGTTATTTCATTTCTAAAAAAAAAAAATTGTTTTCGATTTTTTTTAATGTGAAAAATATTATTCTTACAAATTTCATATTTACCAAAACTATTTATTTATAATTGAAAAATATATTTAACTAAAACTACGCATTCAATATTTCTATCGATAATTTTGTATTTTTTATACTTTTGGGAAAATCATTGTAATTTAACCATTTAAAAGAACCTTCACGATAACAAACAAAAATCTATATCAATATCGTTTAAATCACGTACCTATTTCATAATGCAAAACCGTATTTCCATTTCTTCATTTACCAATCAATATAAAATTCTGCAAAAATAAATTCATATCATCACTCCAAAGAAACATTGCAATAAAAAATAAACAAAACATATTTATGTGCTTTGAAATTGGAATTCATTTTAAGTTTTGGCACTATAAATATCATCAAATCATCATTTAATTATATTCAAATTAGATGAAACTTACGTTAGAAAATGATAAGACAAAATATCAGTTACAAAAATTTGCAAATATAATGCATATGGAATTTGGTTGTTACCTAATACAGTTATCAAACATATTTTGCATTTATTTCTGTTTATTATTGATTATTTAACAATTTTTCAAATTTTTGAAAATCTATATAACATTATTTGTCTAATTATAATCTTTGTTTCTCATGATTCTTTTTTTAACTCAATCTATGATTTGAAACTTTTGAAGAATATGTGAAAAATAAAGGTGAATATCATAAGACTTTGCAAAACAATACCATATTGTTGTTGGTACTAACGATCGAGATGGTTCTAATCGACTCAAAAGTTAGTTATTTGTTTTATTTAGTTTTATCATTCCTATGATTTATGCTATCTTATTCACATGTAATTTTATTTTCATAACTGTTAGAGTTAATTTATTGTATTAATAGTGAAATGCACTATACATAACATTATATTTTATAATTCCATCTCTACATTGTTATAAAAAATGGTTTTATTTCTATATAACAGTATATTTTACACCAATATAATATCTTTGTTTGCAGTAAGTCCAATTTCAAAATGTTTGATTCACAATTTTTGAAGTTTTTTATTATTCCACTTCACCCTAAACCCTTCACCCTAAATTTTTTTCCCAAAAAGACTATTTTTATAATTTTCTCAAACGATGTACTATTCTGGCAATTAGTTTGTCATTTTGTACTATTTTTCCAAATGCTCCTTTAAAAAATATCTATTATATCATTGTGGCTCAAATGGTTTACAAAAGACTTATGTATTAAATTCAGAATTTTAAATTCTTATGGTCCATATTTTCATTTCAAACTCGGATATTACAAAAAGTCTATAGATATTTAACTCCGCGCAAAGCGCGGATTACTACCTAGTATCTTATATTTTACCAATCATGTTTTAATTTTAAAATCACTACAACAAAAAACTCACAGCTACAACCAATAAAAGTACAATAAAAAATTTGCAGCACAAAACTACATCAATAAATCTACAGCTAAAGCCAACAAACTTACAACACAATTCTACAGCAAAATATCTTTTTTTTTTNTTTTTTTTTTTTTTTTTTTTGGCAACATGATCAATTTATTTCTTAGAACGGTTCAAAAATCCAAACCGGTGGTATCGAGTTTACAAAGTTAATATCCACTGGATAGACGCGAGCACTTTTTACTAGCTTGTCTGCCATTGTGTTGTTCGCACGTGGGATGAGTGAGATTGAGAAAAAAGAAAACGCCTCCTTACTCTTCATGAATTCCTCCAGGTGTAATGCAAAAGCCGGCCAATCCTCGGGTGTAGACACCATCTTCACCAACTCGGAGCAGTCTGTTGCAAAAGCTATTTCCGTCTTCTGGCTTGCTAGCAAGCAATGCATGACCCAGATGAGTGCTTCCAATTCTGCATGTAGGGGGGAGATGCTTCTTCGCAGATTTCTTGCTCCCATTATAGTCCCTTCGACTCCTTCATGAAAACAATACCAACCTATTCCGGAGAAACTATCGGTCTCCTTCCAAGATCCATCAACATTACACCGCTAGCCTTCGTATGTCGGAGTTACCAGAGAAGGAGTAAAGTTTTGTATGATCACATCAGGGTCACTACTTTGTGCCGATTCCTAGGTTGTGGCCTCAGTTTCTGCCTGCTTCAGTATGTCTTGTGGACATCTGTCCATATTTGAAAAAACCTTATCATTTCTCGCATTCCAAATGTACCACGCAATCCATGGAAAAATATTATCCGAATTATTTGGAGGAAGTCGCCAAAAAAGATGATCAAAATTAGCAAAGACCGATGACATTGGAAAACCACCCGGAGGTGTTGGTATCTTAGAAAGTGCCCATGTTTGTAATGCCGGAGGACATTCAAAAACAACATGATTGATAGTTTCATTTTCCGATCCACACCTTGCACATCGTGTATCACAGTCAATTCCTCTACTTCGCAAATTGGATGCGACCGCGAGACAGCCCGATAAAGCTTGCCAAATAAAATGTCGTAATTTCGGAGAGCACTTCAGCTTCCAGGTGTGAGCTTGTAACTTCGTCACATCCGGACCATATGAGTTAGTAGGACCGATATTTGGCTATGATTGTTCAATTTGATAATCTGACTTCACCGTATACCTTCCCGATTTTGTGTAATGCCACCCATTGGTGTCTGGTTTGTATGTGCTACTTATATGCAGACCCCGAATAATCGTCACGTTTGCCGGATCAATAATCGCGTTCAAAAGCGCTGTATTCCACGTCTGAGTTACTGGGTCAATCATGTGATTGACCTTTAAATTCGGGTAATAATTGTACCCCTTACATGTTGCTGACCTCGGCTGAGAAGATGGTATCCACGGGTCGTTTCATACTGAGATAGAACAGCCTGATCCAACTCTTTTAATTAGCCCTTTGTTTTTTTTTTTTTTGATGAAATGTTATATTCATTGATCAAAATAAAAAGGAAAAACATATTTACAAAAGAGCTTTAAGAAAAAGGAGATAAAGAAGACGACATTAAAACAGAGTAGCTATGAAACAACTAAGCAGAAAAAGAGCACACACTTATAACCGAGAAAAATAAGACATCCATGCCGTGAGCAAAAGAGGAATCTTTTTATCGAGCCGAGGCTGCAAACCAGCGTTGCATAAGCTCCAGAAGTCGTGGATCTGAATTGTAATTCAGCGATGTAATTCTGTTTCGAATGGTCCTGTCAATTTGGCGGACAAGCTGTGTGACAGTGTTGTACCCTTTTAGATGAATCCTCGCATTCCTCTCTCTCCAAATTGAGTAGACCGAGACCTGGAAGCAAAACCTAACAAGGATACTGTTTAATCGATCTCCACCGTGTTCCCGTAGACGAATAATGGTCTCTGACCAGTCTGGATCCTGTCGCTGATGTAGGATCCCGCCTGCAGTTTCTGTCCACACCATAAACGAGTAGGGGCAAGCAAAGAAAAGGTGGTCTCTTGTTTCATTGAGCTCACCGCAAAGAACACATGTCTGATGTCTACCCCAAATGCGCATTCGATCTCCTGTTGAAAGTCTATTTTGGACAGCAACCCAAGTTATGAAACTGCAACGAGGTATTCCTTGCCGAAACCAAATCAAACGCCACCAAGACACCACATGATGCACCGATCTGAGTTGATTCCATGTGAGGTAGGAAGAGAAATTACCTTTGTAAACTTCTGGCTTGTGACGCCAGAGATATATGTCTGGTCCGCTTTCACGAGCTAGTAGAGGATGTGCTCGAATTTGGTCCAGTAGCAGGTCCAAGAGCACACTCGCGTCCGGCATATTCTCCACCCATTAGCCCCCGCTGCATCCTTAACCGAGGCATGAATTGGTATGCCCAGTATCATTGGACCTGCATTGCCTGTGATGTCTATAATCCTTCCCGAAGAGAGCCAATTGTCAAACCAAAATGAGGTTGATGCCCCATTTCCAATTTCACATTTGAGATAAGTTGACGCTAAAGGTCGAAGCTTTAGAAGCTTCCTCCAAATCCATGAGCCAACGTTTGTGTTAGGTGTTGTCCAGAAGCTGGAATTTCTTAGAAGGTTATGTTTCACCCAAGCCACCCACAAGGAGCCTGAAAGTGTAAAGAGTCTCCAAATCAAACTCATCGCAAAAACCATAGAAACGTCGCGGAGCCGTCGAATTCCCAGACCCCCTTCTGGTTTTGGTTTACATACATCTGCCCAAGCAATCTTTGCTCCCGTGGATATATTTGGGTTTCCCGACCAGAGAAAAGCACCGCACATCTTCTCTATTTCGTCGAAGCAACGAGCCGGCAAACGAAAAATTGAGCACCAGAAATTCGAGATGCTCGAGATCACCGAGACTATTAATTGGAGTCTACCTGCAAAAGACAGATGCTTACTTGTCCAAGACAGCATTTTCGATTTGATTTTGTCGATTAGAGGAGCATAGTCGTGGGTCGACATTGATCTAGTAGTCAACGGTAAACCGAGATATCTTATTGGTAAAGAATCTACCGGAATCCTGAGTTATGCTGCTGTATCAATGACCTCCTGAATTTCACGACCCCCAGCAAACAAAGTAGATTTTGTGGCGTTTATATGAAACCCCGAGATTCGCGCGAAATCATCGAAGACCCGAAATGTTTCCCTTAACGAGGCAGAGGTCCCATCCGTGAACACTAGGATATCGTCAGCAAAGCTTAGGTGGGAAACGTGGATAACACCGTGGATGCTTCCCAATTCTTCCTAGCGCAACTGCCTGATTCAGAAGTTTGGAGAGCACATTTTGGACCATTACGAACAGATAAGGCGAGAGAGCAACCCTGTCTTATTCCTCTATTGCTGCCAAAAAACCCCTCAACATCACCGTTTACTACAACTGAGAACGAGGCTGTGGATATACATAAATGAATCCAGTGAATGAACAAAATTGGGAAGTTCAAGGCATGGAGAATACGGGTGATGAATGACCAATGAACGGTGTCAAAAGCTTTTGAGATGTCAAACTTGATCACATGTCTCGGTGTAATTGTCTCCTTGTGATAATCTTTCACTAATTCAGTCGCCATGATTACGTTTTCCAGCAGTAATCTTCCTTTGATGAACGCACTTTGATTTGGCTCAATGAATTCCGGTAAAGTGAGTTTCAATCGATTTGCCAGAATCTTTGAGATTACCTTGTAGATCATGTTGCAACAAGCCACGGGTCTGTAATCTTTCGTGGTTAAGCACGTGCCATATGTCCTCTTAGGAATAAGCGCTAGCAATGTTGCGTTAATCGATTTCGGCATGAACCCGTATATAAAGAATGATTGGACAGCAACAGTGAAATCGGATCCAACAATAGCCCATGCTACTACAAAGAATTCTTTTGTGTAACCATCGGGACCTGATGCCTTGTCCGAAGGCAAAGAGAATAGGGTCCTTTTAACTTCTTCATTAGTCACCGGAGAAGTCAACTTGTTACATATATCCGTTGTGCAGCGATAATGCAGGAGATTTGAGAGATAGTCCGGAGGGAGCTCCTCGAAATCTGCTGCCTCAAAGTGTAGGAAATTTCGAAAATGTTCCACCGCTGCCAATTTTATTTCATCTGGGTTCATTAGTTCTTCACCAGATTCCCCACTAAGCTTCCTTACGGAGTTCCATACTGAGCGTGCTTGAGAAACTCTATGGTAGTAAGCTGTGTTCTGGTCGCCACATTTTAGCCACTGTATTCTGGATTTCTGTTGAAAGAACCTCTCTTCTAATGCAGCAAGTTTGGACCATATTTCTGATGCTGCGGAAACTGCTTCCAAATTTTCAGTCGATGGGTCATTTAGTGCTCTGTTTTGAGCCGAGCACAGCATAGTATACGCTTCAGAAGTTTTTTGCGGTAGGTTTCCAAATTTCGTACGGTTGAGAGCTCGCAGAGGGAACTTAAGCCTTTTTAGATTGTGATGAAACATCATAAGCGCTACTCTTGAGTGGTAGAGAGGGGGCAGAGAGGTCCAAAGCTCGTGAACAGTTGGCAGGAAGAGAGTGTGATTAGCCATAAAATTGAAGAAGCGAAATGGCTTACGGCGAGTGGTAGTTGAACTTGTCAATTTGACTACACATCTAGCGTGATCTGAGATGCCTCCCGCTTCAAAAGATGCATGAGATTGTGGGAAGACACTTAACCAGTTTGGATTTATTAATGACCGATCAAGTCTTTTCCCTATCGGGTTTGCATCTCGATTATTGATCCAGGTATAAATTGACCCCGTAGAAGGAATGTCCGAGATTCCGCAGAAGGAGATAGCATTCAGAAAATCCATCATACCGGAGTGGTTGGTGGAGTAATCTAGAGATCTTGAGTGCTCCCGAGTGGCTAAGATTTCATTGAAATCTCCAGATACTCTCCACGGTAAAGAGATGTGTTGTAGAGAATTTTGTATGTTGCACAGATCCGCCCATAACAATCTTCTATCCGCCACAAAGTTTGAAGCATACACCATGGTACAAACAAATTTTAGTCTCGATGCAGTCACAATAACTATACAAGTGATGTGTTGGGAACTCATGAAAGTCGGAGTGATCTCAACCGCATTAGACCACCCTATCCAAATACGACCCAATCTGTGATAATCGTAATTCGTGAGAACAGACCATCCAGGGAAAACATACTCCATAATTTCTTTTGATTTTGCCTCCTGAACTCTGGTTTCCAGGAAGCATCCGAAAGAAGGTTTAGCCCTTTGTTGACCAGAGATCTAGCTGATATGATACTCCTCCATCCATATGATGGGGAGTAAGATCGGGTAGGGTCTAAAGGGTTTGAGTTCCGAAAATATCGACCCTTGAAAACCCGCGCAAACAAAGAATCCCGTTTATCCATTAACCTCCATAATTGTTTGGCCAATAGTGCTGTGTTAAAATCCTCGACTGCCCGAAAACCCATGCCTCCCTCCGATTTACTTCGACATAGTTTCTTCCATGCTATCCAATGCATTCCTTTTGATTCTCCGTTTGAACTCCACCAGAACCGTGCCACCGCACTAGTTAGTTTTGCGGTTATGGACTTGGATAATCTAAAACACGACATAACGAATGTTGGCATTGCCGAAACCACGAATTTTATTAAAACCTCATTTCCCTCTTTGGATAGAAACCTCGATGTCCAACCATTAATTCGATTTTGTTGTCTCTCTGCGACAAAATTAAAGATCTTACTTTTGGCTCCTCCAAGACTCTCCGGAAGGCCTAGGTATGAACCCATGCCGCTGATGGTAGAAATTCCTAGTATATGTTTAACCTCATTTTGTACCATCACATCGACCGTGTGACCGAATTGTAAAGAAGATTTACTGAAATTGATTTGCTGCCCAGACACTGACCCATATTGTTCTAGTATATGCAATATAGTTTCACATTCCTGTTTGGTAGCCTTACAGAAGAATAGGCTGTCATCAGCAAAGAGTAGATGTGATACTGATGGGCTTGCTCTCGCAACCTTTAACCTTGTTAGTAATTTCTCTCTTTCTACCTTCCGGATATTTGCTATTAATACCTCCGTGCAGAGTATGAATAGATAAGGTGACAACAGGTCCCCTTGGCGGAGCCCTCTCTTTGGAATTATCCGACCTTTGGGTTGACCATTGATAAGCACTTTGTACTCCACTGATGTAATGCACCACATCATCCATGTAATCCATCTTTCTGAAAAACCGAACTTCCTCAAAAGATGTTCAATAAAAAACTATTCCACCCGATCGCACGCTTTGCTCATATCCGTTTTTATCGCCATAAATTTACTCTTACATGAATTATTAGTCCGGAGACAGTGAAACATCTCTTGAGCAATCAGAATATTATTTGAAATTAATCTTCCTGCCACAAAGGCTAATTGAGTGTCCGAAATGAGGTTCGGTAGCAGTCGCTTTAACCTTTGACATAACACCTTCGAAATGATCTTATATCCCACATTACAAAGACTTATAGGTCTTAAGTCCGTCATCCGACTTGGTCTTTCCGTCTTCGAGATCAGACAAATATCTGTCATGTTCAGCTGTTGATCAAAAACACCCGCCTCTAAGAAACCGTTTACCAATCCTACTAAATCTGCCTTTACTATTTGCCAAGATCGTTGGAAAAATAGTGCTGTCATTCCGTCAGGGCCTGGGGCTTTTTCTGGGTGCATCATAAAAAGTGTCGAACGTACTTCCTCTTCGGTAGCCCTTGCCGTGAGTTTGTCATTGTTCAGCTCCGAAACTATAGGCTTAATTTCGTCCAGTGCCTCCTCGAAGTCCGTCGGGGACGTAAAGGTAAATAAGTCGTCAAAATAGTTTACCGCCACTTGTTCCACCTCTTTTTCTGATGTGACCCACAGCCTTCCTGCATTATGTAACCCGACAATCCGGTTCCTTGCCCTCCTTTGCATTACTTGCGCATGGTAAAATTTTGAGTTTTTATCCCCACCGTTAGCCACAGAGTGCGACTTTTCTGTTGCCAGAAATATTCCTCATCCCGATATGCTTCTATTAATTTTCCGGTAATTTCTATCAATTTTTCGTGGGAATTTCTTTATAGCTACAGCCCAACCAATCATCAATTTTTTTTTTTTTACTTCATAGCTTTTACAGCCCAAATAATAGGATTGTATAATTTTTGCCTGCTACAGTTTCGATAAAGTTTTTTTTTTTGTTTGTAACTTTAAAAAAAAAAAGAAGTTACATCATGATTGGTAAAAATTGGTAGAATTTTTTATAGGCAGTAACTCTAAGAAATAAAGCTACATCATGATTGGTTGGCCTTTGATGCTTTACTAATAAATAGAGTTATATGAGTAGGGATGTCAATCGGGCTGGCCCGGCCCGACCCAAAACCCTTATATATTTGAGTCCGGTCCGGACAGGGTTCTAGGGCTTCTCGGGCTTTTCTTTACAAACACAAAAATTCACAATTCTCAAATGAAAAAAATAATTAAAACAAAATATTTATCAAAATAAATCTAAATTGAAATGTATTATATCAAATCCAATTAAATTTAAAAGCAAAAGTGTGAAAAATAAAATCCAAATAAATTGTATTACCAAATAAAACATAAAATCAAAACACTTCAAATCTAGGTAGTAGAGTTTAGATTAGAATTTCCTTCATCGCTTCTAAATAAGTCGTCAAAATAGTTTACCGCCACTTGTTCCACCTCTTTTTCTGATGTGACCCACAGCCCTGCTGCATTATGTAACCCGACAATCCGGTTCCTTACCCTCCTTTGCATTACTTGCGCATGGTACAATTTTGAGTTTTTATCCCCCACCGTTAGTCACAGAGTGCGACTTTTCTGTTGCCAGAAATATTCCTCATCCCGATATGCTTCTATTAATTTTCCGGTAATTTCTATCAATTCTTCGTGGGAATTTCTTTATAGCTACAGCCCAACCAATCATCAATTTTTTTTTTTTTTACTTCATAGCTTTTACAGCCCAAATAATAGGATTGTATAATTTTTGCCTGAAACAGTTTCGAAAAAGAAGTTTTTTTTTTTTGTTTGTAACTTTAAAAAAAAAAGAAGTTACATCATGATTGGTAAAAATTGGTAGAATTTTTTATAGGCAGTAACTCTAAGAAATAAAGCTACATCATGATTGGTTGGGCTTTGATGCTTTACTAATAAATAGAGTTCTATGAGTAGGGATGTCAATCGGGCTGGCCCGGCCCGACCCAAAACCCGTACATATTTGAGCCCGGTCTGGCCCGGCCTGAAAAAAAGCCGGGCCTATATTTTAAAGCCCAGCCCGGCCCGGACAGGGTTCTAGGGCTTCTCGGGCTTTTCTTTACAAACACAAAAATTCACAATTCTCAAATGAAAAAATAATTAAAACAAAATATTTATCAAAATAAATCTAAATTGAAATGTATTATATCAAATCCAATTAAATTTAAAAGCAAAAGTTTGACAAATAAAATCCAAATAAATTGTATTACCAAATTAAACATAAAATCAAAACACTTCAAATCTAGGTAGTAGAGTTTAGATTAGAATCTCCTTCATCGCTTCTAAATCTTTATCACCATCAAGAGCTACAGATAAAAAAAAAAGTAAAATAATATTAAGCTTTGACATGTATAAATCATATAGAAATGTCATTGAAAATCTATAGATAATGATTTTTAAAATATGAAATAAATATGGATGAAGGATAATGGTATCGGGATCACGAAGTGTAAACCCATCCAACTAAGTGCGTGTACAAATCAGTGCTTCAACGTTTCTTGGTAAAGACGATTTGTATATTTATCCAAGACATGCGCACCAATACTAAATGTAGACTCTGATGCCACTGTAGTTATCGGAATGCTTTGAACATCACATGCCATACGAGCTAACTCACCATAACGTTGTGAATGACACTTTCACCATTCTAAAACATCAATGTCTTCATAAAAAGTCAGTTACAACCTATCGTCTTCTAAGTATAGAGTCAATTTAGACTTTCCTTCTTCCATAATTACGCTTTGAAATCCTATGATAAGCGAACCCAAATTTAATAAGACATACGTAATCAAATAGTTAAACTAAAAGTAAATATATAAAGAGAAAGAATCTTATGCTTAATTTCTAAATAAAATCTCTAACTAATTAAAATGTAAAGTTCCGGGCTTTTCGGGCTAGCCCGAGCCCGGTTGGGCTAAGCCCAAAAAACACACTAGCCTGAAAGGTCCGATATTTCTTGGGCCTATATTTCTAGGTCGGAGCCCGATAATTTTCAGGGCCGGGCCGGACCGGCCCTCAGGCTTTGGCCCTAATTGACATCCCTATATAGGAGTAAGATACAGCCCAACCAATCATCACATTATTTTAACATGAAAAAATATCTCTATAATATTATATAAGAAGACATTTTTGAAAATGAACTTTGTTTTGTAAGTTATTACATGAAACGCTATTACAAATAAGAAAAGATAATTGAAATAGGAAATAATATAATTGTCTTTTAAAATTATTGATGAGAATATGGAAAATATTTATTTTCCATTAAAGAAGTTATTTACTATGTAGTTTCTTAATTATTATGATATTATTAAATAATAATCAATCCATACATACTCAAAGAAAATATATTTGAGATTTTGTAATATTTTTCACTATGATTATTATATTTTATTTAAACATATATCAAAACAAAAGTTTG
The DNA here is from genome assembly GCA_002933915.1 of Eutrema heterophyllum. Classification (NCBI taxonomy): domain Eukaryota; kingdom Viridiplantae; phylum Streptophyta; class Magnoliopsida; order Brassicales; family Brassicaceae; genus Eutrema; species Eutrema heterophyllum. The sequence goes on from PKMM01018384.1 coordinate 40,357, forward strand.
AAAAAATATTTTACTAATTTTATAAAGAGTTAGACACGAGAAAATTGATTTTTTATGAGCTTGTGGATTAACCACAAAAACCGTAGTCATTAAGTGGTGCATATTAGAGTTATGTTTTCAAGATTATAGGTTTTTGCGGATTAACCCGAATAATATTTTAGGTCATTGCAAAACGGGTTAAGTAGACATGTTAATCCGGACTAACAGTTCTATATATAATCATTAGTTAGACATATTATAAAATTCACAAAAATTTATATTTTCTTAAATTTCAAAACAATTTAAAAAAAAAAATTATCGTGCGCTATATAGCTATCGCGGGTTGAATCCTAGTTTAAGATATTAAAAGAAGGGAAATTTAACAAGAATCCATCGCGTATTTATATGGGTTGCTTTTTGATAATTTCCTCTGTTGCAAGTAATTCTTTCCTTTCTCTATGATATTTTTCATTCCATATTTTATAAATAGAACAAAGAAAAAGGCTCCAATGGTGTGGGACAAAATGGAATCATTCTCGACAACAAATGGAAAAGTTCTTCGACCGGGCAAATAAATTAAAGGATTAATAAAAAATAATATCATGCATATACAAAACAAGAAGCAAAAAAGAAGTGTGTGAAGAAAATATCATGCATATACAATGTTCTGAGCTGAAGTTATAGGGTTCATGCAAATAGTATACCTCACGCTAATTTTCATTCTCCTTTGCTATATATACATAGTATAACCAAACAAACCCAATAGAAAACAAAATTAACCAAAACAAAAGAAAAAAATGGGGAGAAGAAATATATGGGCATTAATATTGTATGTAACAGTAATGATGATGATAATTGAAGTAGAATCAAGTCTTCACAGAGTAGGCGGCGGAAAGTACAATTGGAATCCAGATGTTAACTTTACCGATTGGGCCAACCACCAACGCTTCTACTCCGGCGACTGGCTCTGTTAGTAAATAATATTTTTTCATTCTTTTTTCTACTTCCAAATTTATTTGTTTTTGGAACAATTTAATTTTTTTTAAAAGTTTAAATTAAAAACAAAAAATACAACATTTTCAAATTTAATATTTGGTTCTTGGGTTAGTATTTTAGGATTTGGAATTTAGAATTTAGTTTTAGACTATTTTATTAAGAATTTGTTTTTAAAATATGGGTTATTTACTTATTTTGTTGATTTTGGTATAACATACTTCCTCATTCTTTTTTTTTCCACTTACTAACTCAAAAGAAAATAAGAGAAGAGGATAAAAGGATAATTTTTTTTTTTAAATGCCCAATTATTTAAAAATTAAAAAGTCACTATTTTCAGATTTAAAGTTTTTTTTTAATTTAAAGGTTTTTTTTAGGTTTTAGAGTTAAATGGTTTTTTATTTAGTTGTTAGGATATCCCATTTAGAATTTGGTTTTTAGGGTTTAGATTTTTGTTGTAGAAATTTTATTTTCTAAAATATGGTCTAATTTGTTAATTTTGATATGAAATATATATGGGTCTATTACTCTAACTTTTCATCTAAATTAACAGTTTTTGGGTTCGATCGAACCCATCACAACATCCTCCAAGTAAACAAGAGTAGCTACGAGCAATGCATCGACACCGATTTCATATTCAACATAACACGTGGAGGACGAGATGTATTTCAACTTCTTCAACCAAAGCCTTATTACTTCATTTGCGGTAGAGGTTATTGCATGAAAGGAATGAAGCTCGCCGTTAACGTCCTTCCTCAACCGCCGCCTTCAACTCCAACCGTTCCGATCACTCCCGCCTCGACCGCAACTACTCTCATAATACCCTCAAACGCTTTTACCGCGGTTGCTACCGCCATTCTCACGGCCTTCGCCTTTAAAGCCTTATACTTTGACTAAGGCTATGCGTTGTCTATGTCGTTTCTTTGTTAATTTGGGTTTTGGTGTTATCAAATGAAACCAAAGAGTCACTTCCTATATTAGAAATATTCACTACATTACGGTTTTGGTATTTGTTAATTTGAGTTTTGGTATTTGTTCAATCTGGATAAAGTGATCTGATCCGAACAAAAATAACCGATTTCAAAACTTCATATTTTATTACGGTTTAAATGGATTCATGTTTTTATATTTGAAAAAAATCGAAAACTGAACCAAAAAAGGAAAACCAATCTAAAACCTAAATGTCACTAAAATCTGAATCCGAACAGAAACCGTACCAAACCGTCCATAATAGATAAGGCTTTCTGTTGAAAATATCATCTCTGTATTATTTAAAATCATTTGAACTTTATTTTGTAAGTTATATTATGGAAAGAAAAGATAATTGAAATATGAAATGATATAATTGTCTTTTAAAATTATTGATGAAAATATGAAAAATATTTATTTCCCATTAAAAAGGTTATTTACTATTTAGTTTTTTAATTATTATGATATTATTAAATAATAATCAATCCATATATATTAAAAGATCTTGCAATATTTTTCATTATGATTATTATATTTTATTTGAATATATATCAAAACAAAATTTGAATTTTTTTTTACTAATTTTATAAAGAGTTAGACACGAGAAAATTAATTTTGTAAGAGTTTGTGGATTGACCACAAAAACTATAGTCATTAAACGGTGCATATTAGAGTTATGTTTTCAAGATTGTAGGTTTTTGCGGGTTAGTCCAAATAATATTTTAGTTCATTGCAAAACGGGTTAAGTAGACATGTTAGTACGGGTTAACAGTTCTATATATAATCATTAATTAGTTAAACATATTATAAAATTCAGATTATTTTTTAAAAAAAAATTCAAAATAATTTTTAAGAAAAAATTATCTCGCGCTATATAGCTAGCGCGAGTTGAATCCTAATATTTTTTTTTTTTTGTTTTGAATTGAATGAAATTAATTCGAACCCAAAAAAGCGTTTTTATAGTGAATGCATCTTTTTGTTTACATGTTTAAGAGAGGAAAAATTAAATGGATTGCCAAATTTTGTCAGTCTTTGTTCGATGGTCTTTTCAAGGAGGTCGTGTGGCCAACCACGCGATTAGAGCGTCCTCATAAGACCGATTGTCAGTTTAGCGGATAGCACTGATGCGATTGCGTACATTTTTGTCGATGAACCTTGTGAGTCTAGCTGCGGGAAGAGGGTTTTTGCCTTGCCTACGAGCATTTCTTTCTCTCAAAATATGATAGATCGTAGCTTGGAAAGTGTACCTGAAGAGAAACAATTCCAGCTGACCCAGATTCGAGTTGTGTAGTAGCGTGACAAGCTCCTCCCAGTTCGTTGTGTACTCAATTCCGAGAAGGCGAGACCCCAGGTTTTCCCATATACCCGAAGTGTATCTACATGAGAAGTAGAGATGATTTCTCGATTCCTCTAGTCCACAGTAAACGCAGTCATAATTTTGCCCTCCACTCCATTGTTTCATCCTATCACCCGTTGATAAACGATTCAAAATTGTGAGCCAAGTCAAGAAAGAGTATTTAGGCGTCGAGTAATGAAACCAAACCCCCTTGGACCAGTCTTTCTTTGGCTTTCTCGTTCTGATCAGGTTCCATGTGTTCTTGGTGGAGAACATCTTCTTAAAATGTACTTCCGTACTTCTCCATAGCGACAGATCTCCTCCCCCTCGTCGACCTGATTGAACTCAATTAGTGATTTCTTGCTCAATGTCGTTGAGAATCGTGACTATGTGTCTCATGCGCTGATGTGTGTCTAAAGCTTCGCCACCGTGGCATGTATTCCAATGCCCATATCGATTACACCTCTTGCCCCTGTATGATCATATAATCGTCCCAAAGAAGACCAATTATCATACCAGAAAGATGTATGAAAACTATCTCGAATCTCCACTTTATGAAAAGTTTTTGCCTCCTCACTGAATTTAAGAAGTTTTTACCACATCCACGAACCCAAACTTGAAGTGTCTTTCAGCGACCAAAAAGACCCATTGCGAATGATCGTACTCCGCACCCATTTGACCCATAAAGAATCTCGTGCCGAAAGAATACGCCAAATCAGTTTCAGACATGATACCTTGTTCACTTCTTGCAGCGATTTCAGCCCCGGCCCAAACCCCCTTCACTCTTCGGTTGACAAACCACTTCCCAAGCAACCTTTGCCTTTTTGGGATTAAGCGTAGGACCCGACCATAAGAATGCTGAGCATATCTTATCAATTTCCTTGATGCACATACTTGGGAGTCTATATGCTGTCATCCATACATTACTTATACTTGCTATCACCGAGCTAAGTAGTTGTAATCTTCCAACAAACGATAAAAACCTGGGTGTCTACGAGCATATCCTATTTCTAATCCATTCGATTAGGGGAGTGTAATCTGTTACCGTCATTCTCTTTGTGAGGAGAGGTAGACCAAGATACCGTACCGGAAGTTGTCCCATAGCAAATGGAAATTGTGCCATGATATCTTCTTAATTTCGCTATGAAATTCCTGCTAAGTAGAGAGTGGATTTCTCGACACTGATTTTTAGCCCAGACATTGTCGCAAACTCCTCGAAATTTTTTAATATCCCCTCAATCGATCGTTTCGACCCGTCTATAAACACCATTAAATCATCAGCAAAGCAAAGACGAGTGAGTTGAATCGTTTTGCATTTCGGGTGATACCCAATCTTCCTCTCGGTCGCTGCATCATCTATCAGTCGCGATAAAACATTCATACATATTACGAAGAGATAGGGAGATAATGAGCAGTCCTGTCTTATCCCTCTCTCACTTCAAAACAAACCCAGCCAATTCACCATTGACCTACACAGAGAAGGAAGCTGTCGAAACACACAATCGTATCCAATGTATGAATCGTTCCAGGAAGTGAAGGGCTTCGAGTGTATTCAATAAAAAACTCCATTACACTGAGTCAAAAGCCTTCAAAATATCAATCTTCATAGAACATCTTGGAGATATTGCTTCTTTGTGATAATCCTTAATTAGCTCTGTAGCAAGAAACACATTCTCCATAAGAAGACGTTCTTTGACGAACGCTGATTGGTTTTGAGAAATGAATTTTGGTAACATCAGCTTAAGCCTGTTTGCAATGATTTTCGAGATCACCTTATACAAGACGTTGCAACATGAGATTGTTCGATAATCCTTCATCTCCCTTGCTTCATCTTTCTTAGGGATGAGAGCTAGAATAGTAGAATTCACACCTTTGGGAAGAAAACCTTTGACGAAAAAAGATTTTATTGTCACCGTGAAATCATTCCCAATCACGGGCCAAACTGCCTTATCATTTGGCATCACGAAGATAATCTTCATTATCTCTTCTTCAGTTACTTCCTTAACCAATTGATCTTGCTCCTCCTCGGAACATCGGAAACTCATAATTTCCTCCAGCTTCTCCACTGAAATTCCTTGTAATCAGTTGGTGTATGAGTTAAAAAATCCTTAAAGAATCGCTCAGCTTCCACTTTAATCTCATCTCCATCTGTTAGTATATCCCCATTGTTATCCTGAATCTCTCTAATAGCATTCTTCATCTTTCGCACTTGGGCTGCATTATGAAAAGTTTTGTTATTCTGGTCCCCCCACATCTAACCAATGTATTTTTGCCTTCTGCTTCAGGAATTCTTCCTCAAAAATCGATAAGTTCTGCCATTTTGAGAATGCAGAGCTTTCCTCTTCCATTCGTTGCTGCGAAGGGTTTTGCAGCGTGGCCTTTTGCTTCTTACATAGGTCGACATGAGCTTCTTTCGTTCTGCGAGTAAGATCCCCAAAAGCTTCTTTACCCAATTCTCTCAACAGAGGTTTTAAAGCCTTCAATTTTTCGAAAAACGATGAAGACTCGAAGTCGAAATAAACAACGGTATTGTGCTATCCCAAAACTGTTTCACCACTGCTAGGAACTGAGGCAGCTTCGCAGTAATATTCATAAATTTGAAAGGCCACCTACCTCTTTCACTCTTACTCTTTAACTCAATTCGACCTCGTAGATGATCTGAGCAGCCACCAGCCTCAAAAACAGAGTATGAGGTTGGAAACTTCGTCATCCATTCACTATTCCCTAAATCCCGATATAACTTCTTGCATATTATATCATCATCCCTTTTATTACACTAGGTGAAACACGGCCCGTGGTACCCCAAATCCAACACTGAGCAGTGTCCTACTACATTTTGAAAGTCCCTCATTCCAGTTGGAATAGTCGGAGAGACCGTAAAGTTTGAGTGCTCATCTCCCCTCAAAATCTCATTGAAATCTCCACAAATTAGCCAAGGTTTGTTTCGAAACAGCGGCACATCATAGTGATTTCTCAGATCTTCCCACAGAATTTTCCTATCGTCTACGAAATTAGATGCATACACGAAAGAGCACATAAACTCCTCGTCATGTCCTTTTAGCAGAACAGAACAAGTAATTACTTGACTACTCTTGAAAACTAATTACTTGACTACTCTTGAAACCGGTGTTAATCCCGCATTGTCATTCCAAAGAACCCATATTCGACCAAGCCGATTGAATTCATTGTTTGCTAATACGGACCAACCTTGAAAAAAAGTATTTACAATCCGACTCATCGTCCCCTCCTTTACTCTAGTTTCTATCAAGCAACCAAACGTCATTGAACTTTGATGTATCCAGCTACGAACCACGAAATGTTTTGAAAAATTGTTAAATCCGCGCACATTCCAGAAAAACCCCGACATTTAGATTTTCTTTTTGGTGACCTTTTTACTCAAAACCTTATTTTGAGCACCGGTCTTTGAAGCTCTAGGTAGAGAAGGACGAAGAATACTTGTTTCCTCTATCTTCTCTTCTTGGATTTCATGCTCTTCACTTTGAACCTCCCCCTCTTCTATTTCAGTTTCGATAATGGTTGAATCATTTACCACTTCTTCAATTTCGCTCGCTAAAACAGAGTAACGAGAAGGAAATTCCAAATTCTCGCTGCTATTGTCTCCTTTATTTTTATTTAGAGCGCGTCCCACCTTAGTTGGAGAGCTCCAATTGCCTTCTTCTGAATTTCCTTCATTATTTCCCCTGCTACATTTTCCCCTTCCGTCTCATCATCTCCATTCTGAATCAGATTTGGTGATCTAGTGATCTTCAAATTCTGACTCACTTCACCAACTAAATTTAAATTTTGACTCACTTCAATTTCAACGCCTTCGTGCCTTTCCTTCAAAACAGTCTCCTCCACATTAACTCCTTTCTCTGCATTTAACCCACTTCCATCTGCAATTTCTTCTGCATTAATTCCTTTCTTTGCATTTAAATCACCTATCTCTGCATTTACTCATGCATTCTCTCCTTTTACCTTACTTCCTACGATACATGAATCCATGAGATGTCCCCATTTAGAACATGTATCGATCACATCGTAGCGGCAGCCATGGATATTTGAATTCTACCACTGCATTCACTCCTTTGTCTGATTTAAATCGAAAAGATTGTGGCAATTCTTTTGATAAATCAGTCTCCACAAAAACCTTTGCCACTTCGAAACTTTTGCACGTTTCCGTATCATGATACTATCTTTTTGGTTCCCCTACTGGACTCACCAAAAAACTCAGACCTTGCCATGAAAACATTTGATGAGGCACTTTCTTTAATATTACCTACATCGAATTGATTTTATCTTCGGTTGAGTTTCTTCTATCACCGGCGACCATTTAGAAACCACCATAGGCACATCCGCTATGTTTCACATCCCTCTTCTCAGAACACGGGATCACATTCAGCTGTCTCTTATTCTGAATTTTATCATCTTATCGTTCACCACATATGCATCATGTGTTCTTATTCCTATATTCTACAACCAATTTTTTTAACCAATCTCCACACGCCATGTGGCCCAACTCTACTCATTCCTTACATGAGTCATCGACATTCTTTTTTTTTTTCATCTGAGTCATCGACATTCAACAAGATTTAATACACGTCATCTTCAACACCTCATTAAAGTTATTCAACTATTGAATCTTTTTTTCAACACCTCCATTGCACATAGTCTTGATGGCGAGACAAATTTGGCTCGATCAACAAAAGTTGGTGATAAAAAGGCAAAGTCAAAAAAAGTTGATGATTTAATCTATCATTCCAAGCGTTGATGCTTTTTTCAGTCCATTTTTGAAAGTTGATGATTTTTTTGACATTTTTCCCAATGCCGTTTTGGATCCGAATCAGACATTTTGCTAGATTTTTCAAAAAAAATCTTCAACTTTCAAAAATGGACGGAAAAAGCACAAATTCTTTGAGTGATATATTAAATCCTCAATTTTTATTGACTTTGCCTTTTAATCACTAACTTTTGTTGACCGAATCATATTAGTCCCGTTGTTAAGTGGCTTGACGGAATGATTTAACGGGATAAATCTCCGTTATAAAGCTCGGTTTTCCCAAAATTACGAAAAATGCCAAAAAAATCCTCAACTTTCAAATTTCGACCAAAAAAAACCCACAACTTTTCATCTGCTAAAAGTAAAAGAGAAATTCATAAAATTTGTGAATCTTCGACAATAATATAAAATTTGCGAAAGATAACCCAAATATGATTATTTGCTTACTGGTAAAATTTGTGAAAATTGATTCATAACTGTTTCATAAATAATTATGAAATTTACTAATACTTTTATTATTTACTCTAACTATTATCTTACTATGTTTACTACCATTTCACGCTAATCATATGAAATTTACTAACATTTCATTGTGTGGTCTAATTTGTGTTATTTAAAACATTTCACATTTCAAATTTCGACAAAAAAAGCCACAACTTTTCATGTACGAATACAAAAATCCCCAACTTTTTATCTGCTAAAAGTAAAAGAAAAATTCATAAAATTTGTGAATCTTCGAAAATAATATAAACTATGTGTGATAGATAACCCAAATATGATTATTTGCTTACGAGTAAAATATATGAAAATTGATTCATAATTGTTTCATAAATAATTATGAAATTTACTAATATTTTCATCTACTCTAACTATTATCTTACTATGTTTACTACCATTTCACGCTAATCATATGTTGTGTGGTCTAATTTGTGTAATATAAACATTTCACACTAATCATATAAATTTATAACAATAAAATTATTGATATATTACAACTCTTTTATAATATAAATGAATAAATTATCTGAAATTTGCTTTAAAAAATGGGAATAAGTAATTTCTGTTTTTTTCTAAAATCTTAGCATGTTAAACATATATTTAAATTTCACAAAATTTTGAATTTCTCCTTTGATTTTCAAAAATCTTTCAAGATTTACGTGAAAAATAAATTTTTTATTTCTTATTTACAAAAAAATTATGAATTTCTCCTTTAATTTTAAAAAATCTTTCAAAATAGATTTACGTGAAAAATAAATATTGTATTTCTTATTTATAAAACAATTATATATTTCTTTTTTAATTTTAGCATATAAAAAGTTGGAGATTTTTCTTTTGTAGATGAAAAGTTGGGGCTTTATTTGGTTGAAATTTAAAAGTTGACCATTTTTTTTTATATTCTCCGTAATTTTGAGAAAAAATAACTAAAAAGACGTCGTTTCTTTGAACTGAGTTTTTGAACGTAGATTTAACCCCGTTAAATCGTTCCGTCAAACCACTTTGGTTCGGTCAACAAAAGTTGGTGCTTAAAAGGCAAAGTCAATAAAAGTTGATGATTTAATCTATCATTTGAAGCATTGATGCTTTTTCTGTCCATTTTTGAAAATTGAGGATTTTTATGACATTTTTCCCAATGCCGTTTTGGATCCGGATCAGACGTTTGCTAGATTTTTCAAAAAAAAAAACATCAACTTTCAAAAGTGGACGGAAAAAAAGCACCAACTCTTTGAATGACATATTAAATCCTCAACTTTTATTGATTTTGCCTTTTAATCACTAACTTTTGTTGACCGAATCATATTAGTCCCGCTGTTAAGTGGCTTAACGGAATGATTTAACGGGGTTAAATCTCTGTTATAAAGCTCGGTTAAAGGAAACGACGTCGTTCTATTTTTTCCCAAAATTACGAAAATGCCAAAAAATCCTCAACTTTCAAATTTCGACAAAAAAGCACAACCTTTCATGTACGAGTACAAAAATCTCCAACTTTTCATCTACTAAAAGTAAAAGAGAAATTTATAAAATTTGTGAATCTTCGACAATAATATAAACTTTGCGAAAGATAACCCAAATATGATTATTTGCTTACTGGTAAAATATATGAAAATTGATTCACAATTGTTTCATAAATAATTATGAAATTTACTAGTATTTTCATTCTCTACTCTAATTATTATCTTACTATGTTTACTACCATTTCACGCTAATCATATGAAATTTGCTTTAAAAAATGGGAATAAATAATTTCTGTTTTTTTCTAAAATTGTAGCATGTTAAACACATATTTAAATTTCACAAAATTTTATGAATTTCTCCTTTGATTTTCAAAAATCTTTCAAAATAGATTTACGTGAAAAAGAAATCTTTTATTTCTTATTTACAAAACAATTATGAATTTCTCATTTAATATTAAAAAATCTTTTAAATTAGATTTACGTGAAAAGAAAATTGTATTTCTTATTTATAAAACAATTATATATTTATTTTTTAATTTAATCTGATAAAAAGTTGGAGATTTTTCTTTTGTAGATGAAAAGTTGGGGCTTTATTTGGTTGAAAATTAAAAGTTGAGGATTTTGTTTTTGATATTATCCGTAATTTTGAGAAAAAATAAAACGATGTCGTTTCTTTGAACTGAGTTTTTGAACGGAGATTTAACCCCGTTAAGTTGTTCCGTCAAACCACTTAACGGCGGGACTAATTTGGCTCGGTCAACAAAAATTGGTGATTACAAGGCAAAGTCTATAAAAGTTGATGATTTAATCTATCACTCGAAGATTGATGCTTTTTCCGTCCATTTTTGAAAGTTGAGGATTTTTTTGACATTTTTCCCGAATCATAAATAAATCTCCAAAGAGTCTTAACGAATCAATTTCAAATCTCAAAATCGAAAAGAAACAAAACAACTCAAAACTTTTAGATTGGATGTCTTACACGTTTGACTTAAAGATACGCCACCACCGTTGCTAACTGTGATATAGTTGGCTCGTGAACCTAGTCGTGATTCACGATAGGAAAGGACTCTTCTCATTCCATCGAGACTAGTTCACACAATCCGACAAGTGGACACTTGATATAAGCCTCGATTAGAGAAGCATATAGGTTCGGCCAAGTGACAGGAACAAGGTTGGCTGAGAGCACTCTCCTTGAACCTAAGGATAACGTGGAGGTGGATGTGGATTGAGTGCACCACACAAGCTATGGAACAACTTGTGATACAGCAAAGGCTTTGGTCTTGGAGACAAACTCGACAAGAACAAATAAGAAGCAGAATCAAATTATGTAGAAAATCGCTAGGTCTTTATTGATTGCTAAAAGTCTGCGTTTTCTAATTACATAAGAGGCTAGCCGATAGATAAAACCAAATTTAACTAGGAACAAGATACCAGAAAATAAATAAGAGTTTATCTCTTTTAAAAATAAAAATGAAATAAATAAATCCTAATAAGAATAGGAAAAATAAATAAAACTCTTTTCCTATTAAAAAAATGAAATCTTAGGGCGCCTTCTCCATGCACTGAAACGATGGTTAAGAATCTGGATTGGTCCTTGAACGGTGGTTCTTCGTGAATCTCCTCCAGCAGCTTCAGAACATACGCATTGAACTTGTTTCGAATGGAACGAGTTCTTGATCTTGTCATGGGCATGTCTGGTACAAATGGAATGTCTTGAGCTGGTTCGTGCTGGATGTCCTCATCATTCCCTACCTCTTGAACAGTTTTTGACGCCAAAACATCTCCTTTGTTTGTGTCAAAGTGATCCAAGTCATTAACATTGAAAGTGGAAGATATGTTAACACTACAAGAAAACAGGCAATTTCCGACGGCCGTTCCCATCGGAAATCCGTCGGAAATAGCGTTTTCCGATGGGAAAATTCCGTCGGTTTCAACTCGTCGGAAAGTGATATCCGTCGAAAAGGGTCAGAATATTCCGACGGATTACCGACGGGCATTTTTCCGACGGATGTTTGATCGGAACTAAACGTGGGAACATTGTCGGAAAGCCATCGGAAATATTTCCGACGGATATTCTGACGGATGTTTGATCAGAAATAAACGTCGGAACATTGTCGGAAAGATGTCGGAAATATTTCCGACGGGATTCCGACGGATATATGTCGGAAAATTATGTCGGATAGCCGTCAGGAACACTTCCGACAACCTTCCAACGGATTGAGGTCCGACGGATATTCAATAATTTAATTTTTTTTTGATTTTATTCTATATAAAAATTTTATTAATTATATTAATTAAATGAAAATATTTGTAAAAAACTAAATTAATTATTAAAATTCATTATTATAAAAAATTATTCAGTAAACATAATAAAATTTGTTTAAAAAAAACATAAAATATTAAATTTAAACGATCAGAGAGTTGTCGGGGTTGTCGGGATCCCGTAAGAGATGGAGGAAGGCGCCCTGCATGATCTTCTGCAACTCGGTGAGCTGTGTCTGGGTTGAAGTGTGTGCGGACTTTAGCTCATCGACCTCTGCGTCACGTTCTTTCACCGTTTGGGTGAGCCTCTTGATTTCGTCTTTGTACTCCGAAGGAAACTGAGGAAACGAAGACGAGGAAAGGAAGAAGAAGATTCATGGGTCAGAAGTCCGCTTAACCCAGCGAATCGACCTTTGAATTTTCGAGTTTCCTACGAAAATAAAACATAAAAATAATGTTATTAATGAAATGTCGAAAAAAGATAATTGAAAACAAATAGAAACTTACATCGAAGACAAAGTCGTTGATCTCTTCCCGGGGTAACTCGTTCGAGGACGTCGATCCATCGAGAGTGAGCTGCAAGATTCTAACTTCACGTTCCCGTTCCACCTTCTTCTTCTTGCACGTCTCAACAAGGTCATGCATACCCGGGTCTTGAATCACACCAGTTTGTTTGTTGGTGTGCCTCTGTTCGATCACTTTAAGGTAGTCGGGAGCTTTGCCGTCTTTCTTCGCCTGTAAAATTTTGTTAAGTAAATAATAATAAAAACGAAATTAGTAATTAAAAATTGAAATTAGACTTACCATTTCCATCGCCTCCCGTTCGACGGTTTTTGCGCCCCCGTTGTGAATGTACATCCCCTTACCTCCTCGTTCGCTCTTCTGGTTCTTCGTGTTTTTTTCGGAGAGCTTCTTCGTCGAAGGCTTACTCCAATACTCGCAAAAGCCCTTCCAGACGTCATCCTCAAGGTCCTTCGGCTTGTTTTTATTGTGCTTCCACTTCTGCTTCCACTCGTACATGTGTTTCGAGTACGAAAGTGCGGCATACTTGTCGAATTGGCCAATTACTTCTCTCGTATGCGTATGGTGCCACGTGAACTCTTGCTACATTAAAAAAAAAAAACATAATGTAAATTTTGGAAATTAAAATTGACAAAAGGAACTAAAAAAAGAATAAAAATCGAAAATTTACTTACCGCGAAACTCCGGTGCCACAAGTCCTTCTCGTCTTTAGGCATGTCGGAGTACTTCTTGTACGGTTTGTCCAACATGTTGTGGAGCATCCGTAATATCGCTTTTGTGATCTCAGGAGACAACTTAAACCTGAAAACATTAAAAAAAATAATTAAGTACGTTTAGATTTAAAATCTAAATAATTGAAATAATAATCAAAATTTCACTTACCAAGTCCTGTCCTCGAACTTCGGGTCAAGACGGATGCAATGACCACGGTTGGGCTGTTGGACAAGTTCATCGATGCTAAACCGGCTCCGAGCAACGGATTGCTCGGAGTCCGTGACTTGAGTTCCCGAGCTCGATCCGCCATGAGACGTAGCCCGAGAACCCCGAGAACGGCGTCCTTGGGAGCCGCCGTCCAAACGTAGTGCGTCCTCGTTATTCCTGCAGGAAAAACAATAAAATCGTTAATACTTCCGAAAATTCAAAAATTAGCGAAAATTCAAAAAATATCCGCAAATTCAAGAAAAATCAAATATTCCCAAAAAAATTTAAAATATCTCGAAAATTTCAAATGTCCCGATAATTTCAAAATTCTCAAAAATTTCCAAAAATTCGAACAATTCCTAAAATTTTCTAAAATTTCCAAAAAATTCAAAAAATTCCTAAAAGTTTCCGAAATTTCCAAAAAATTCAAAAAACAAAAAATCTCATAAGTTTTTTCATATAATTATACAATTTTTTTTATAAAATCGTTTTTTATATAAGTTTTTTATGAAAATGTTTTTTCCTATATATATAATAATAATTAATATTTACACAAAAACATTTTTTATATTATTCTAATATTTATACAAAACTAACAACCTAATATTTATTCAAAAACACTAAAATTTATATAAAACTAACAATCTAAATATAATAACTAAACCCTAAAATTACAAACTAACAACCTAAATCTAAAAACTAAACCCTAATCATATTCCAAATCTAAATCTAACAATCTAATTCCAAAACTAATTACAAAAAACTAACAACCTAACAAAGCTAACAAGATTTACAAAAAAAAACCATAAACACTTACACATTATCCATGATTGGTGGTGCTGAATGAAGGATTTAGAGAGATTGGGAGTTAAAACTTCTTGACCGGTTTTAGAGAGAAAATCCGTAAGAGAGAGAGAGAGAGAGAGAAAGAGAAAGAGATAAATGAGGAAGAAGACGATTGGCGATTAATAAATCTACGGATTTCCGACGGCTATATCCGTCGGAAATCCGTCGGAAATTTAAGCAAAAATCTAAAAAAATTTGTTTATGCGGTCAATCTTTCGGCGGTCTCGGAAAAAATAAGTCCGTCGGAAATATGGGAATATACGGTATATTCCATGCATGTGTTTCTATTGGCCAGTCAACCGACACGTTTCCAAGGGTCCATATCCGTCGAAAATCTGTGGGACATTTCCGACGGATTTCCGACGGACTTAGGGTAAATTTGGGGTTTAGGGTTTAGGCTATGGGGATATGATTTAACAATCCTTAATCTACACGTTTCATTCAAAACATAATAAATTCATCAATGTTAAAGACTTTGTATGAGTTTATAACTTTTACAACATCAAAACATATACATTTCTCATAACATCTATATACCTTATACTATAACTTATAATAACACCTCTATCAAATTTTATAAAATCTATAACACATTTTTATTTTGAAATTTGACAAGTTCAAGCTATTGTATATACATCATATAAGTATTTGTCTACAATTTCTACAAAAAAAAAACCTAACCCTTATACCCTAAACCACTTTTTGATCGTCCGTCATGAATCCGTGTGAAATTTCCCACGGATTCCCGACGGATATGGAGCTTGAAGGTTTAAAACATGATGTAAACGAGGTAAACATGTTTAATACCAGGAATCCGTGTGAAATTTCCCACGGATTTTCGACGGATTTAGAATCCCCGGCTAAAACTGGTTTCGTACTGACATTCCCCCGGCTAAAACTGAATCATTCGGCTAAAATTAAATCCGTCAGAAATCCGTGGGAAATTTCAGAATCCCCGGCTAAAACTGGTTTCGTACTGAAATTCCCCCGGCTAAAACTGAATCCTTCGGCTAAAACTGAATTCGTCGGAAATCCATGTATACTTAGCATTTTTTTTTTTGGTTTTCGAAATGGATTATTACACTTAAGTATATCAAATGTCTAAGTTTATAAAACTTCCACATAACAAATATTTAGTACAAGTACAAGTACATATTTTACAATGCAAAGTTTATAAAATTACTCTGAATCTGATGATGAGTAATCTGATTATCCTGAATCGGAAGTTTCCCCAAATTCGTCTAATTCTTCCTCTGAATCCTCAAATACCCGATCGTCTGCATGTATGGTGAAATCAACAACAAGGTCGACCTCAAGGGAATGTTCGATTGAACCCAAACCTACGGAGCTTTGTTGGAGGGGTTCATGATCGGACATCCCATGAACCCTACCTCTCGGGTTTATCGTTGTGACTGTAACCCACGGGTCTTGCTTGTTTGTCACTCGAGGATAGGGAATATAGCATACCTACACCATGTAATAAAGTCATATAAAAATTTAACCACGAGAATGCAAAAATACTATATTAAAAATTAACGTAAAAGAAAAAAACAAACCTGGTCTGCTTGTGAAGCAAGTACGAATGGCTCGTATTTCTAGAGTCGCCTTATACTATGTAATGATGTAACACCAAATTGGTCGTGTCGCACACCGCTTCCTACTAATGGGTCGTTCCAGTCACATAAAAATGCAACACATCTCAAACCGAGCATTCCCGGGTACTGAACATCGAAAATCTCACGTACGACACCATAGTATACAAGATCACCGGACTGAGTAGATACACCGTAATCTGAAGTTGTCGCACTCCTATCATCCCTAAGAATCTTAAAAGCGTACCCCCATGTGCTATACATCACATGTGACTGCACGTTTGTTAGTGGAAAGCGCACAATTTTTTCTAACCACGTGGGAATTCTTTGCCCGTTAGCCTTCTATGTCGTTACATGCACGAATAAAATCAAAAATGAGTAAAATAAATCATTCATTATATATAATAGTTAAAAACAAGGCAATTAAAACACTTACATAATCTCTTAACCAACGTCCGAACTCTTCCTGTTTGAGCTCCATTAGCTCGTCCTCTGTTTTGTTCGGAAATGCAAAACGTTTATATGTCATATACATCCTGTGAGATTGAAGCGATCATCACGTTAACATATATATAATCAAGGACCCAATAAGTAATTAATAATTTGGTTCAATATAATACATCTCATATTCTTCAATTCCGTCGTAGTTTGTCAGAATATACATATGCAAATGATCCCGCTCTTGTGCTGAAAGCTTCCGCTTCTTCCCTTTTCCACTAAGTCGTCCAATCTCTAAGAATATATGAGGAACATCGACCGGATAGAAAGGTAGTACGCCTCAGTCATCATTTCGAGCTGGTCTACGACTCTTCGTTTTGACTTGTGATGGAAAGTAAAACTCGGCAAAATATGAGGTTTCTTCATTGATGCTCTTGGCGACAATAGAACCCTCCACTTTGCTCAAATTTTTCACCTTCTTCTTTAGATGAATCATATACCGTTCGAAATGATACATCCAACGGCACTGAACCGGGCCCCCAAGCTCTGCTTCTCGAGGGAGATGAATTGTTAGATGTTCCATAACATCAAAGAAAGAAGGCAGAAATATCTTCTCCAAATTGCAAAGGATTACGGTTATATTATTCGCAAGGTTGCGGATACCGTCTGATGTAAGAGAGCGCGAACATATATCTCAAAAAAAGGCATCAATCCATGCATAATATGCATAACAAATGAATAAATAAATACTAAAGTATTGTGTAAAGTATTTAAAAATTAATTTAATAATTGTATACATGCAATTGTTTCGTGGACATTACGTGGTAGAAGATATGCAAAGGCAAATGGAAGGAGGCGCTGCATCACCACATGGCAATCATGACTCTTCATCCCAGTAAACTTCCTTTTTCCATGATCAACGCAGTTCCGAAGGTTAGATGCGTATCTGTCGGAGAATCTAACACTATCGGTAATCCAGTCAAAAAACTCGGCCTTTGAAGGTTCATCCAACCGAAAAGTCGGGACCGGAGGCTTCCCGTTCCCTGTCACATGTAGTGCTCTACAAAAACAAATGTCTAGCAAGTCCAATATAGACTTCAGATTGTCTTTCATCTTCCCTTGGACATTGAGAACGGTGTTCATAATGTTGTCGAAAAAATTCTTCTCAATGTGCATGACATCCAGATTATGCCTCAAAAGATGGTCCTTCCAATAAGGAAAATCCCAGAAAATACTTCTCTTGTGTCAATTATGTAAGTTGCCACAACCATCAATAGGATGATGCCCGTTACCACCATAATCAACGGTCCTATCTGCACCAAAATCTCTGAACTGAGTCAACAAATATTGTCCATCTAACTCAGGAGGTGGACCATCAATTATTTTTTGGTTCTTCCTAAACAATGTGGTGCTCCGACGATAAGGATGATCTCTTGGTAGGAATTGCCTATGACAATCAAACTAAGACGTTTTACGTCCGTGCTTCAATTGGAACGCATTTGTGTTATCTTGACAGTACGGGCACGATAACCTCTGTGCGTTGTCCATCCAGATAACATGTCATATGCTGGAAAATCGCTAATGGTCCACATAAGTACCGACCGTATGACAAAATTCTGCTGACAAGAAACATCAAACGCCTCAACTCCATGCTCCCATAACATTTGCAGCTCATAAATCAATGGCTGCAAAAAAACATTGAGTGCTCTCTTTGGATGCTCTGGTCCAGGAACGAGAATGCTAAGGAACAAGAACTCCCGTCTCATGCACAAAGATGGCGGCAAATTGTAAGGTGTTACAATTACTGGCCACAAAGAATATTGTCTACCATGCTTCCCAAAAGGGTTGAAACCATCAGTACATAATCCAAGGTATACGTCCCTCGCCTCATACGCAAAACTGGGATACATTGATTGAAAATGTTTCCATGCTCATGCGTCTGAGGGATGAGCGATTTCTCCATCTGTTGTATGCTCTGCATGCTATCTCATTGCTCCCGCTGTGCGCTCTGACTGATATAACCTCTTCAATCTCTCTGTTAACGGTAAATACCACATCCGTTTATATGGCACTGACACTTTTCCACCTGTTTCCTTATACCAAGGTTTGCAACAAAAACGACATGTCGAACGGTCTGCGTCCTCTCTCCAGTATATCATACAGTTGTCGATGCATATATCTATCATCTGATACGGCAATCTTAGCCCAACAACAAGTTTATGTATCTCATAGTAAGATGCCGGTGCAAGATTATCTTCTGGCAAAATGTGTTTCACAAAATCAGCGATTGCATCCACGCACTCTTCACTCAAATAAAAATCCGTCTTTATACTCATCATCCTAGTTGCAGCTGATAAAAGGGAATGTCCACCTCTACACCCATCATATAAAGGATTTTTAGCAGCGTCTAACATATCAAAGAATCTCCGAGCTTCTACGTTAGGTTCTTTCCCTCTATCTCCATACTCAGCAACCGATGGTATACTTTCACGAAATGCATCGTTCACCATCTGAACATGACCTACAATACTTTCTACTACCATTGCAGATTCTTCTAAGCTAGCGCTATCTCAAATATACTGTTCACTAGTACTAGCATAATTATCCACAATTGTGTCATTTTCTCCATGATAATATCAAATCTTGTAACCCGACAATTCGTATAAGGGCAGTAGATTTATTCGGATTTTTTTGCTTTCTTCTGCATACCTGCAAATGCCATGAATTGCTGCATACCTTCTCTGAATTCTTCCGTAACTAGGGCCGTGTCCGGAATTTGATGAGGCTTATCCATCCATGATCGAAAATAATTATAAGGATCTGAAGAAGACATTTTCGTAAAGAATTGAATCTGAGAGGTTTTTTTTTTGTGATTGTAAATGAGAGGGTGGATACGTTTTATAAGAAAATTGTACACGATTTTCGACGGATTTCCGATGGATTTAACGGTTATATTCAAACGGCTATGTAACGTATATATTATTTCAAACGCCTACAACATCCGCAGGAAATCCGTCGAAACATCCGTCGGAAATTCGTCGAAATTTACCCGACGGATGGTCGTCGTCGGAAATCCTCGGCAATGTCAACGGCTACAACATCTGTCGAACACCCATCGAAACTCTGTCGGTAACTGTCCGACGGATTATTGTCGTCGGAAATCCGTCGGAATAATGGCTGTCGGAAAGGACCATGTTTTCTTGTAATGTAAACTCACCAGGCAACTCCAAACGATATGCGTTATCATTGATCCGCTCGAGTACTTTGAAAGGCCCGTCCCCTTGGTGCAAGTTTGGAACGTCTCTTGTTAGGGAACCGTTCTGGTCTCATGTGTAACCAGACCCAATCTCCATGTTCAAATGTCTTCTTCTTTCTTCCTTTGTTGGCTTGTGCTTCGTACTGCTTGGTTCTTTTCTCTATGTTCTCTTTGACTTTCGGTGTAATTTCTTTACAGCCTCTGCCTTCTGTTTGCCATCTAAACTTACAGTATCAGTTTGGGGCAGTGGCGACAAGTCCAATGGTGTAATTGGATTGAACCCATAGATAACTTTGAATGGTGAGAATTTAGTTGTTGAATGTGTGGCTATGTTGTAAGAAAACTCGACATATGGTATGCATTCTAACCAGTTCTTCAAATAATTCCCAATTTTAGCTCTAAGTAGTGTAGAGAGTGTGCGATTCACTACCTCAGTTTGCCCATCAGTTTGAGGATGACATGTGGTTGAAAACAATAGCTTGGTGCCTAACTTCTTCCAAAGCGTCTTCTAGAAGTGGCTTAGAAACTTGGTATCTCTGTCTGATACAATGGTCCTTAGTAAGCCATGTAGACAAACTACCTCTCTGAAAAACAGATTTGCTATTTGTGTAGCATCATTCACTTTGGCACAAGGAATGAAGTGTGCCATCGTTGAGAATCTGTCTACCACCACAAATATAGAATCCTTGTGTTGAATCTTGGGCAGTCCTAACACAAAATCCATGGAAATATCTACCCAAGGTGTGGTCGGTATGGGCAGTGCCATCTATAACCCATGAGGGTGAGTTCTGGACTTCGCTTGCTTGCAGGTTATACACCTTGAACATAACTGTTCAACACTTTTCTTGAGATGGGGCCAAAAGAAATGTTCCTTGAGAATAGACAGCGTCTTATCTACTCCAAAATGGCCCATCAATCCTCCTCCATGAGCTTCTCGGACTAGTAGCTCTCTTAGTGAACATTGTGGAATGCATAATCTCTTCTCTCTGAATAGGAATCCATCATGCTTATTGAACAGATTAGAAGCCCCTTTGTCATAGTTGTTGTAAAACTCTCCCAGTTCTGGATCTTCAGCATATAAACTCTTGATAAACTCAGAACCAAGAATATTTGACTCCATTGTTGTGATCAGCGTGTGCCTCCTTGATAATGCATCAGCTACCACGTTTTCCTTTCCCTTCTTATACTTGATAATGTAAGGAAAAGTTTCAATGAATTCCAACCACTTGGCGTGTCTTCTTTTACGAGTTGTTTGCCCCCTTAGATGCTTGAGTGTCTCGTGATCAGTGTGTATGACGCATTCTCTAACCAACAAATAATACTGCCATATTTTCATTGCCTGAACCAGAGCATATAATTCTTTATCATATGTGGGATAGTTTAGTGCATCTCCACTAAGTTTCTCACTGAAATATGCCACTGGTCTTCGTCCTTGGGTCAGAACAACTCCAATGCCTATTCCTGATGCATCACATTCTAGTTCAAATGTCTTGTTGAAGTCGGGTAGAACCAAAACAGGGGCTTTAGTTAAACTTGCCTTCAAGTCCATGAATGCTCACTCCTGATCTTCTTCCCATGAGAAGGGCACGTTTTTCTTAATTACTGCAGTAAGTGGGGCTGCTAGGGTACTGAAGTCCTTAAAAAAGCGTCGATAAAAACTTGCCAACCCATGGAAGCTTCTGACTTGACTAAAGTTTGTTGGTGTCGGCCAGTCTTGGATGGCTTTGATATTTTCTTCATCAACTTGTAGTCCCTAGGAACTAACAACAAAGCCTAGGAACACAAGACGATCAGTGCAGAAAACACACTTCTTAAGGTTGGCATAAAGACCTTCCTGTTGTAAAGCCTTTAAAACTAACTCAAGATGTGTGACATGGTCTGTTAAGCAGTTGCTGTAGATAAGTATGTCATTAAAGTACACAACAACAAACTTACAGATGTATGCTCTAAGGACGTGGTTCATTAGACGCATTAAGGTGCTAGGTGCATTGGTGAGGCCGAAGGGCATCACTAGCCACTCATAGAGACCTTGTTTGGTCTTGAAGGCAGTCTTCCACTCATCTCCTTCTCTCATACGTATTTGATGATATCCACTTTTTAGATCGATTTTGGAGAAGACAATAGCTCCACTTAGCACATCTAACATGTCATCAAGTCGAAGGATTGGGTGTTTATACTTCATAGTGATATTATTGATGGCTCGACAATCGACACACATCCTCCAAGTGCCATCTTTCTTTGGTACTAGCAAAACAGGAACAACACAAGGGTTGAGGCTTTCTCGGACATAACCCTTTGCCATAAGCTCTTGTATTTGTCTTTCCAACTCCTTAGCTTATGTTGGGTTCACGCGGTATGCTGGCCTATTCAGTAATGCAGCTCCATGAATGAGATCTATCTGGTGTTCAATGCCTCAAAGGGGAGGTAAACCTTCTGGTAAATCATCAGGGAAAACATCTTTGAACCGTTCCAACAGATTAGTAATTGCTGGTGGTAATTCTATAGTTGCAAAATCTGTGCTCAGGGCTTTCTTGAATATCATGAGTAACACTAGTTCCTTGGAGTACAAGGTTCTACGAATAGTGCCAAAAGTTAACCAGAAAGTTGGACTCGTACCTCTCCTTCTTTGGATATCTTGGCATACATCTCATGTACTTCTGATGGCGTGAGTGGGGAGAGTTGATACTTGCGTTTGTTATGCACCACAAAGTATAAATTGGTTCTGCCATGGTGTGTAGTCTCTCTATCAAATTGCCATAGCCGAACCAAGAGTAGATGTCCAGTCTGCATTGGGACTACATCACAAATCACCTGGTCTTGATATCGTCCCACACTAAAAGGAACAAGCACCTGATCTGTAATCTTGAGCTCAACCTTGTCGTTAAGCCATCTAAGCTTGTAAGGCTTTCGATGCTTAGTTCTTTCCAGACCAAGTTTGTTAACTATGTAATCACTAGCAACATTGGTGCACGATCCTCCATCAATGATCATATTGCAAATCTTGCCTTTAACAGTGCAGCAGGTGTGAAATATATTCTCTCTTTGGACCATCTCTTCTGGATCAATTATTGCGTTTAGCACTCGCCTAATGACAAGAAGTTCTCCAGTGTCAGGATATTTAACTCCTTCCTCTTGTTCTCCTTGCAGCTCAGTCTCTGTCTCCTCTTGAGACTCATAATCACCTTCTGCTATGATGATCATAGCCCTATGATTAGGGCATTCGCGGGCCATATGACCTCTTCCCCTGCATTTGAAACAAGTAATGTCTCTTGAACGCTGGGGAATGGTAGCTTTACTTGCCTGAGGTCGTGAATCCTTGTTTGGCTGAGCGGCTTTCCCTTTGAGCCGAGAGTCAACTTCCAGAGTTGTGTTCTTGTCCACGGGTTTATTAGAGCTTTGTATCCAATTAGGTTATGTCATGGGCCTGTTGATGGGGTTCTTGCGTTTGATATGTTGTTCAGCTTGCACGGCCAAGTGAACTAGATCTTGCAGATCATGATACACTTGACTCTCCACCTTGCGACTGATTCTCTCTTGCAAACCATCAAGGAATTGAGCCATGAGTATCTCCTCTGTCTCATCAAGCTCCAGACGATTCCTCACATGTTCAAACTCCTCAAAGTATTCCTCTACTGATATGTTTCCTTGGGACAAACGACGAAAATGTTTTTGCAAATCCCTATGGAAGTGTGGAGGAACATACATGTTCCTCATCAGATCCTTCATCTCGGTCAAAGACTCGAGAGGTCTCTGCTTGTTTCTTCTCCTTTCAGACACTACTTTGTCCCACCAAGTTAGCGCATGGTCAGTGTGAGTTGTGCTACTGCCAACGACACCTTCCTTGGACCCGTGTAATTGTAGTACTCAAATAGGTGATCCATCATTCTCTCCCAATCAAGATAAGCTTATGGATAAACTTTTCCTGCGAAATTAGGAGGGGTTAACTTCAGGTCATGGTTAGTTTGATGTGCTGGTGGTGGAGGCTCTTTAAATTCGTCCTCAACAAAGCCCTTGGGAGGAGCTCTGTGCCTTGGGAGTCTTCTGGGTGGATCTGGCAGTTCATGTTGTTCTTCATCACGAACTGGATCTTCTGGATCCTCTATCCTTGGTGTTTGAACTCCTACTACTGGTGCAGCTCCACGTCCACCAATGTTTCGTATAGGAAGAAACCTTGCTGGTTGTTGTTCAACACGATTAATTCTGTCACCAATAGCTCTAACTTCAGCACGCAATTCTCCTATATTTCCAAGCTCTGCGCGCATTGCTGTCACCATCTCTAGAATTGCAGCTGTTGGGTCTGCTGGTACTGCAACTTGATCTTCCATCGTGTATGCTTTAGGTATGGTCGGATCTTTACTTGGTTTTTCAGAACCTAAGCTCTGATACAAACTGATATAAGCCTCGATTAGAGAAGCTTATAGGTTCGGCCAAGTGACAGGAACAAGGCTGGCTGAGAGCACTCTCCTTGAACCTAAGGATAACGTGGAGGTGGATGTGGATTGAGTGCAACCACACAAGCTATGGAACAACTTGTGATACAGCAAAGGCTTTGGTCTTGGAGACAAACTTGACAAGAACAAATAAGAAGCAGAATCGAATTCTGTAGAAAATCGCTAGGTCTTTATTGATTGCTAAAAGTCTGCGTTTTCTAATTACATAAGAGGCTTTATATAGCCAATAGATAAAACCAAATCTAACTAGGAACAAGATACTAGAAAATGAAGAAAAGTTTATATCTTTTAAAAATAAAAAGGAAATAACTAAATCCTAATAAGAATAGGAAAAACAAATAAAACTCAAAAGAAATAAAACTATTTTCCTATTAAGAAAAGGAAATCTTCATACGCCTTCTCCATGCACTGAAACGATGGTTAAGATTCTAGATTGGTCCTTTAACGGTGGTTCTTCGTGAATCTCCTCCAGCAGCTTCAGAACATACGCATTGAACTTGTTTCGAATGGAACGAGTTCTTGATCTTGTCATGGGCATGTCTGGTACAAATGGAATGTCTTGAGCTGGTTCGTGCTGGATGTCCTCATCAACACTATTACCACACTCGCGGCTCCTCTTGTGTCTCATTCGCTATTTTTGCTCTCTAGCATGCTATATTCTCAATTATACACAATTATCAATAATCAATCATACATCACAAGAAACGATCAACAGTGTAACATCCTTATCCCGTCTTCCCAAAGGAACCAGCGCTTCAGGCATGTCACCTTCAACCCCGCCTCTTTATTCCCTTAAAGACAGCGTGTTGTCTAACCATATCTTAATACACAGGTAACCATATTTCTGAATAATACTCCCCTCATTCAATCCCGAATAAAAGTCTTACAAATCCAACATAAATCTCAAATAAAACTGAAGCAAATAGCGAATAATTGTCTTAACAAAATAATGAAAATAACGGAAATAAAGAAAACACCCATCTCCCCAAAACTTGCACCACACCAGGATCACTCATCCAGTTCCTCGAACTGATCATCAAACTCACCTGCAAGAGAGAGGTGTGAGTAATTTGGGATTACTCAGCAAGAACTAAACCTAGAACTCATTCACCACACTCACTCATATTTAACCAACATGCCAAGAATAGATTTAAACAAGCAAACAAACATCACGTTCTAATAACGCACAAGAAACTACGCAAACAAGTCGATATGGTCCACAACCATCCCTCACAAGTCCACGACTCAACCATACTCGAAGGTAATCTATGTCCCGAAGACACTTTTCACATGAGGCTCGCCAAGACCCCCGGCGATGGGAACTGATGCCTCCGTAGGCGCCCCATCAGCCCCAGTAAACACGTCTGTACCACAAGTACCGTCTCGCCTTGTGACAGACACCTACTATTGCTCACACACCATCTGCTACTTTACACGCATTAATCAGACAACATAGTTATCACACAAGTATGCATGTGCTTCCTCTAATGAGTCCTAATCCATATTCAATTCACAAGATGCAGATCTAACAATCAATATGCAACAAACAAACGTGTATGTACTTCGTAACACGCGGTATACTTGCGTACATTTAGACTCAACACACCCCAGAAGAAGACAAGAGAACATAAAGTACAGCCTAGATCTAATCATCACCTTAGAGATCTCTCCTTAGGGACTAGATAAAAGAAGATAGAACAGATCTACTCCTAACGACGGCTAGAAGCAACAGAATTGAGAAGACGACGGCTCGAGATGAACTCGCGGTGGCTCCTCCTCGTCGCGTTGATCGATAGCGGTGGTGGTGGCTAGCGGCGGCAGTCGGCGACTGACTCCTCTGGTCGTCGATGAGTTTTCTGTTTGCAAAAGTAACTCTCCTTCCTCTCTAGATCTACTTATATAGGGAATAAGACTATAGTTTTCTAGGGTTTTATTTAAATGGATTTTAGATTGGTGGACTTCTTGGGTTTTTTCTTGTTGGGATAGGATAGAGATGTTACTAACAAGATTCATTTCTTTTAGCAATATCTTCCTACTTCTAGGTGTGTATAAGATATATATGTTATGTCATATAGCGTTGATTTGAGTTTTCGTATATTTAATTCTAAAGTTTATGAAGTGACCAACAATGTGACTATGTCGTCTCTTTTGTTGATTTGAGTTTTCGTTTTTCAATTGAAACAAAAACGGTCACTATACACTTTAGAATTAAACTCACTACAATGTGTCGTTTATTTGGGTATTTACCAAAACAAAATTGCTTCTTTAAACTCGGAAATGTTAATGTAAATGCAAATGGTTTCACAAATGGTATTATTACAAATTGGCATTTTAAAAATTAGAAGAAAAAAAAAAAAACTAGAAGCTCTCTTAGGCCTTCATCTTTCTCACAGGTCGGCGTTTTTGTTTCCTTCGCCGGACGGAGAATCTGACAAAAGTAAAGATGTCAAATCCTCAGGAAGAAGACAAGAAGCTCATATCATTCTCAAGGTCAAGAACGAGGTTTTGTCTCTGTGTTTTCTTCTTGCCCTTCTCACTTTTTACAATTTTTACGGTTTTACGAAATTGTATCATTTCTTAAACCAAGAACCTCCGATTTTACTACAGCTTGATATGAAAGATGGAGATGAGATCGATGCGTGCCGAACATTGAGTGGTGGTCTACGAGCAAATCAGCTTCAGTGGTCTTATATTGTTTTCGATAAGATTGTATGATATGTAATGGATTTTCTTATGAATAAATTTATGAGGCTTTGGTGGAATCTTTCTATATACTTAAGAAGTAGCTTACTAGCTTAAACATTATATAAACTCATAAATATTCACTACAAAAGGCTTAAATTTGACTAGGTTATGTCATTTGTAAGAGCTAGTTTTTAAAATTTGAAAAGTATTTACTCAAAAGGGTAATTTCTTAAACTCTATAAATTTTTGCATACAATAAGTCTTAAATTTTGATTACGTTATGTCATTTACTTTGGATTTTTTGTTTGTTGATGTAATTTACTTTGGATTTTTTGTTTGTTGATGTAAAAGCTATTTAAACAAAAGGGTCACTTACCTAAACTTAGAGATATTCAATACAATAAGTCATTTTAAAAACAACCATTGATAGAGTTAAGGGGCAAAAGCATATTCAAACCCCACAGACAACAAGGCTGGCGAAAATAGTCACAAAAAAACATACCAAGCCTATATAGTTTTGTTGCCTAAAACCGCTTAAGAAACCGAGAGAGATCCTAAGATGAAAGTCAGAAAAAGCCGATTACTACTTAGAGCCAAGTCGGGAAAAACAGACTGCACATTTTAAGATGCTTCTTCTGCCATCTAACAGAAGAACATGGAATTGGCGACGTTGTCTTTGAGTTTCGGGAGCTGCGGCACAGAGACTGGTCCTGGAGCTGTCACACCACCGTGGCTTGATGACGTCTCAGATTGATCTTCATACTTCATGAACGTCCCTAGCTGAGCAGCTGCCAAGTGAGCATAGCAGATCGGCGCAACTGCAAAAGAACAAAACATCAGTTACAAAAAAGAGATAATGGAGGCTTTAGATCAATGGAAGTAGAGAAAAGATTATTGTAAATTACCAACAGAAATGGCAGTGGTGCTTCTTTGGTACCTGAAAATTTGACAAAGAAAGAGATCAGATCATTTCTGAGATCAACACAATGAAAGAGATCAAAGATAATCAGGTGAAGGTTGAGACTACATACACGTAGGAGAGAGAGTGGACAAGTTCTTGAAGTTCATCAGGTGAAAAATGGATGTCATCAAACAGGACATGGTAATGTGTAGGACGAGTTGTTCCCTAATTCAAAAACACAGAGAGATAAGATAAAACGACTTTGAAACAAACACTTGTACTAGCAATCAACATGTGTTTTTTAAAAGAGTTGAGATGATACTTACAATCATTCCGGCATGTGCACAGAGATAGAAATCATAGTTCTTTGGGTGACAGATCTTGTTATCGATGATTGTCCCTTTAGAAACAAAACAAACACACCATGAGATCATGTATGTGTATGTGTTAAAAAGGGTTATAATGAAGATTAATCAATCAATCACCTGGGGGAACGTTGTCAGGGGAGCTAGTCTGGAAAAACTTGGTGTGGTGATTCTTTTGAGCCACCAACACAAGGAACTTTGGGGTCCAATTCTCGTCCAGAAGCTTGCATGCCTGAGGAAAGAGAGATGCAATAAGCAAAAACAAAATACACTAAGAAACTGATTTTATCTTTTGTATATTTCAATTACCTCCATGATCTGGTCGAGTTCAATGTTCAGAACCTGATTGAATTGAGATTCACTAACACCATCCCTAGAAGCATTAAGACATTGAACAACTGATATGAGAAAAAATAAACAATGGGAGAATGAAGAAGACCAAAATCTCTCATGTAACGAAATAATTACCTGAAAATTATGATATGCTCTGGCTTTCTCTTACCCGAGCTTGTGTAGAAATCTACCAGCAACTCCCTACAATCAAAACATGAAGTTACATAAATACTTAAGAACAGGAGCTCGTGCAAGACTCAGCAAAACAAAAAAAAAAAGCCACACAAAGTTAGTATAATCACTTGATAATGCCATCATCTTCGGTTCCATTTTTCTTGACGAGGGACTCAATCATCTCAGCCTTTGAAGGCTGTGTGCGAACAGATGCTCTGTATTTGGAGATGAGAGGCCACTGCCTAGAGCTCACCACCTAAGTAAACCATAACAAAAGAGAACTAAATATCAGTGTCGAAGAATTCACCTAATAAAAATAGCTAATGCAAAAGCAAACAATATATGGAAACAGTAGAGAGTAACATATTACAGCAGCAATGGACGGGACATCAGACTGTCCAGGAGATCCGTGTGATACATCCATCCCAAGGATGATGGTTGGAACCTTGGAAATGACTGTGAAGGCAGGTGTACGCTCAACGCTTAACACTGAGTTCAGGCCTCCAAGCTGTAGTGTATATGCATTAGAGATTGCACACAAGCTAATGAACCATTGGTACAAAGGAGAAAAAAGACAGAGATTACCTTCGCATTGATCTTCAGAAGACAGTTTGTAAGATATTGATCATTAGGTTGTCGCACTGGAGCCATGCATTGAGTAACAATGCCGTATTCAGTAAGGTTTTTCCTCTTCCATGGGCCTGAGGAGGAATTCAACGTTTTTTTCAAAGAAACATTTTGATATATGCAACAAGAAAATCTTAAGGACTGGAATTAAGAGATATCTAACCATAAATGTCACAATTCTTCCTCTCGGGTAGCAGACATAATAGGAACTGTGGAGCACCAGGGAGTTTAGATTGGATGTCCTCAAACATCTTCTCCACACGAATTAGAGCAGGAGCACGGCGAAGAGTATGATTCTCCTCAAACACATCAAAGGGAATATCAATTTTCTGTGACAAAAGACAGAAAGAAGCAGTCAACATTTACAATGTTGATGATCACAAACAAGTTTTCAAGAATACTACAAAAAAAAAAGAATCCTGCTTACAATTCCTTTAGATGCTCCAATCCGGATCAAATCATCAACAAGTTGACGTACATTACAGCGTGCAGAAAAATTTGCAACAGCCCATTTTTCAATCTTGGTTGGCTCAACAAATTGCTGCACAACAAAGGGAATCAGACTATCTGAACATGTAAGTATATACAACGAACAGCAAAGAGACACAGCACCTTGTTGTTGAAATTCCAGCGACCATTTCGAGGAAACAGTTCATCTCCACATCCCATTTTCAGCTGTCAGTCAAAGAAAACAAGAGAAAATTAACTGTATGCAAAAGCTTATAAAAAATTATCAAGTCAAAACTAAGCAATTATACCATACCTTGGGAGCTGGCAGAACACGGCCCTCTACCTGAGTAAAGTTGGAGCTGATAGAAATGCCACAGGAACGCAGGAGGGGTTCAGTGTCATAGTTGCTCACTTTTAGGGCCTGAAAAAATTAAACCAAAGATAAATAAATTCCAGTTCTCTGAAAAAACAGAACAGTTATGAAATTGTCAGGATACTGACCTTAGACAGAACATTCATCCTTTCTTGGGGTTTCTGTCTAGATTTCTCAACAAGGGCAGATCTTTGGAATGTGGTCAGTGCTTTTGTGTACCTCTGGAGGGGAATCAATGAGCAGAGCTGCAAAAAATTCCACCAAATTACAAACATTAGCATGAATTTCAAAAACAAGTTAATACCATGACAACGTTGATGAGTAAAAGAGGCAAACCTCAAGAGGAATATAAGTGGGTCGCTTTGGCTTCCCAACATTGATGCACGGCAAATCCGCAGAATATTGCAACTCCAGATTCTTTTCATTTCTGAAGTATTCAGATACTGTTATTTCAACAGTCTCGAACTCACCATTTTCATTCTTTGGTGCGTTCCTTGGCCTATATTCAAACCTAGACAAGGTAACAAGCAAACTTCAGAGAACTGTCTATCTTCAAAAGGGATCACAATGTCAGCAAACTAAAACAGAAACAAATGCATCTCACAACAGAGCGATATTGAGTGAATGGCATCTTACTTCTGTTCCCTACAAGGCTTGTCACTCATGCCAGTGATCCTGTACTCCTGGTTTGAGGGGCTGACTTTAATCCTCAGGTTCTTGAGCGTCCTTTTTGCCTGTTGAAAACATCATGTTAAAACGTTAACAGCTAGAAAAAGGGTAAGTAACATGCTTAGACCATGACATAGCCACATATCATAATGAGTAGATCACCTTAGACCAGTCAACACTAAACGGATCCTTTGCACTTTGGTTAGCAATAACAAAGTCAACAACCGGACCAGGCTTGATTATCATTGTGGTTGTAACATCTGCATAAGAACAAAACAAAAACCATTAATCACTGCTGCAACAGAAAGGACAAACACCAAATCAAAAACAAGTGAAATTACATAC
The DNA here is from genome assembly GCA_002933915.1 of Eutrema heterophyllum. Lineage (NCBI taxonomy): Eukaryota > Viridiplantae > Streptophyta > Magnoliopsida > Brassicales > Brassicaceae > Eutrema > Eutrema heterophyllum. Next base: position 71,576 of record PKMM01018384.1, read on the forward strand.
CCATGTTAAGGGACATGCCACCCTGAGTTGTTCGGAAACTTGAATGGAATCCTCTACAACCTAAAATGTTACCGCCAACTGGTTCACAGTTGCTCGGGTCATTGTGGAAAAAAGACTGTCGCACAAGAAGGCAGCCTCTGCAGTTTTTCCAAAGTTGTTAGAAAAAACGGAGATAATGAGATCATAAAAGAGAATCTAAACGCTAATGGCTTACTGTCGAGCAGCATGTTGACGTAAGATGATGTCTAAAACTCTTATTGCTTCCTGTGACATCTCTGATTCCTGTCCCCGCATAGCATTAGCAAGGGCTTGTAGAGGAATTTTGGCCGCATAGCTGATCTCCACTTTAAAGTTTTTGGAACGATTAGGCCGACGCAGTCTTTTCCTATCACCATCACTTGGCTCTTCATTCCCATTGGGGCTTGCGTTTCCATTAGTCCTGCTCATAAAATTCTCAATCAGAACCAAAACTAAAGCACTCAAAGGAAGGACGAATGTGATAACTTTTACCTGGCTGAAGATACTTCCTCAAGCACCACAGAAAAGTCCATCTTGTTACTAGGCAAAGCTCCATAAGTAAACAGTGTCTTTTCTCCATCATAGGCAAACTCTTTGCCATCTAGATCAGAGCTGTATGTCTCGTGAACCTTGTCAAGGACTTTTCTTCCAACGCCCTTTTGCTCAACAGGACGACCATCATCATAAAATAGAGCCACCTGTTCAAAACCACAAAGAATCCTATCAGTTAAACAACATTCAAAACCAAACAACAGATAAAATGAACACAACAGTTGCAAAAACATACACTGTAGTGGTAGAAATGTCCTTGAAGATTAGCAACGTTGACTTTGAAATGATTAGTCAACAGTGGTATCTTTTGGCCCTTGGATCCAAACCCAGCCCGAGCAATAGGGACTCTCAGGTTTTTCTTCTCAACAACTTCGGTTTTAACCCGCACTGGCTCAACATTGGGAGGTATGATTGGTGGAGGAGGGGGCAATGCATCAGTAACCCCACTCCCATTTGCTGATTCAAGCTCAGCTCCATTACCGTTAGTAGAATCCATGTCCTGCACAAACAACCCACAAAAATGAAAGCTTAGGTTTCAACATCCAGGCAAAAACTAAGCAAATATGGCTACGTTTTATCAAAGATTCCAACTTTTGTTCATAAAACCCCAGAGAGAAGTCAAATCTTTGGCTGATACTAAAACAGTTTAGGTTTCCACATTTGGGTTTATGAGCAGAACACACAATACTGACTGAAACTTAGCTATTTTTATCAAAGTTTCCAACTTTCGTTCATAAAAGCACAGAGAGAAGTCAAATCTTTGGCTGATACTAAAAAAGTTTAGGTTTCACCATTTGGGTTTATGAGCAAAAACAGAATACTGTCGGAAACAAAGCAACATCTATCAAAGTTACCAACTTTCGTTCATAAAAACACAGAGAGAAGTAAAAAATCGGTGACTGATACTAAAAATGTTCAAGTTTCAACATTTGGTTTATGAGCAAAAACACAAATACTGTCTAAAATTAAGCTACATTTATCAAAGTTCCCAACTTTCGTTCATAAGAACAAAGAGAGAGTAAAACCTTTGACTGATACTAAAAAGCCCCAAAATTTTGTCGAAGAAAGACGCATGCAAGTGAAGATAAACATGAATGACACAAAAAATGTAAGCTTTCATCACATATGCTCAAAAGACAGTCACGGATAACATTTACAGCTTTGTTTGAAAAGAAAAACCCAAAAAGATGAAATCTTTTATGGAAACATCAGCAAAAATCTCACTTTAGACAAGAAACCCACAAAATCAAAGAGATGAAGCAACAATCGAAGTAAAGTAGGAAAAAAAAACAAACTTTTGAGAGATGACGCAAAATAAAAACATGTATTACCCAAAAAAAAGTAAGCTTTCATCACATACTAGCAAAATTAAGTCACGTTAAGAACATTTACAGCTTTGTTCAACAGAAAAAAAACCCAGAAAGGCGAAATTTTTTTAGCGAAAACCTCAACAAAAATTTCACAATTGAAAAGACAACCCACAAAATCAGAGAGATGAAGCAACCAGCACAGTAAAATAACAAACTTTTTAGGATTTTAACTCTGGAATCTGCGAAAAAGCCCAGAAGAAAACTGCATGCGAGTCTAACTAAGTGGCAAGAAAAAGAAAAAAAACGATTTTTCGTAAAAACAAACAAAAATGAACAAACCAAGAGATTGAAGAAGCCACATTTCTAAGAAATACCTAACCTATGAAGCTAGAAAGCATGAACCCTACAGAAAATTAAAAAAAAAAAAAATCCCCAAATGTCAAAACAGAAGAAACATTTGCAAAACCCTAAAATCACACCTGTGGATTTACCGATTGAAACGAAGAAGAAACCCTAAAGCCGAAACAAAGAGGTTTTTTTTTAGTCTCTCTCTTTCCCTTCTCTTTTCTTTTTTTGGTTTGCTTTACTGCTCCGAGCTGAAGGGGATCAGTTACGGTCGAATATAAATAAATCGAGGGTTCTTCGCCCAATAGTTATGTGTCTCTTAGTCTCTACGATGCGGTGCATCGAAGTGAACCTGCTCTTACAATCTTGACCATTCGTGAGATTGACTATATTATAGAGTTTTCTCAGACCTTTGATCTTGACCGTTCATTAGAATGACTTTGTTAATAGAATTATTGTGTATCCCGCTAGGATTATTTTGAATTCTTAATTCAGGTATTTTGTTCTTATTGGTGTACATTGGTAGTGGGTAGACAAACTGTCCGACGTGTCCGTATTCTAATAAATTGAATGCGCATTACTCGACACGTACATTCGCATAAGTGTGGATTTAACGACTGGTTTACGACAATAATTACATAGTAAAGGTTACTATTGAGCACAATAATAATTAGGAAAATGTATATTAGTTGTTCAGGAGAAAAGTAATTGATTTATTGAAGAATCACGAAAAACACGGAATTAAGGTGCATAATTGATTTTTATTAGAGAATTAGCCGTATATGGTAACAAATGATGTATATGGTTGATACGCGATGACATGGGTGTCTTTATAGGAGCGGGTCAAGCGGACATCGAGCGGCTAATAACGCTTTGAAAGGTGAATTTCTAAGCTTTGATAATGGCTATGCAAAGTTGTTGGGTTCGAGGCATTAGACGAGTAATCTTTGAAAAAGATTGTAAAACTCTTATTAATCTACTCAACAAGGAGACACTAAAATTTGGAGCTTATAATTGGATCCAGGAAGTGTGGGATTGGAGTACAAAATTTGAGGAAATCAGATTTGAATGGATTTCAAGGAATGGAAACACAGTGGCGGGTGTACTATCAAAATCAGAGATTCCAGAGAATGTTTCTTATGTTTATCATTCACTTGTTCCGCATGTAATAACTAACGCTTTACATGTTGATTACGTTTGTTCATCTTAATAAAATTAGAAGTTAAAAAAAAACTAGATTTTGACATGTGCCATGCACGGGATTAGATTTAAGTTATAAATTTATTTTTTTACCATACATACATGAATTAATTGTACAATTATATATGGATGGGACATATTTAAAATTATAGTAGACATATTTTTGTTAGTGGTTTAAGTATTAATTTTTTTGAAGAAAAAGAAACATACATGGCGAAATATTAATAAAATGAGTTTCGATACATAGAATAAAGTTTTTTTTGTCTACTACATGTATAAAAATAAGTTATGTTAGAAAACATTTTTAGTTTTAAAATAATCTATTTATTTTTTTGGAAAGTATGTAATTTCTTAATTCAACAATCCCTAAAGATAAAAGCAAAAGCACCACGAACTGAATTATGAACAGTTTGTTGACTCGGTGCAGAAGTACTTGCATTGCTCGCATTGTTACCTGCAGTGTAATATAAATTTTAGATCATAAACACACTTAACCATAATACATGTAAAATTATAAATTTGCATATAGAGTAAAACGTACATAGAGTACTTGAGTTTATTCTATGTTTCTTCCGTACTCTGTTCCATCAGTTTCATTTGATTCGCCCAAAACTTTTTTTTTTTTCTTTTTTTGTTGAAATGTAGGTTAATTTCTTCTTTTTCTCAAGGTACTTGACGATAGAAAGACAACTTTAATAATGGAGTATCTTCATAAAATATATATTAGATTTAGATCTAAACGAAATTTAAATGCAGTTCCTCCAAATTAGGAAAAAACATAGTTAAATATATTATGAAGATATCTTATTATTATATGTATACTCATAAATTATATTCAATATCTTTTGCCGGTAAACAATCTATTTCTCCGGATATGCAAATTTATTACTGAAATTTGTTACCGTAACTAACGATCTTAAAAAAGAATCATAAATTTCCACTAATTTTCAAGACAAAATTTGTTATATTTGTAAATTTGTTATATTTATAATATTGGATTTATGGTTGTAACCAACACTTTATTAACAAAGTTTTTTCTAACATTCTTGAAGAAATAAAGATAACTATTATCTTTAGTACTACAATTGATATTTTAAACTGTATAAATGAAGGTTATCGTTTTTTACGATTTAGTTAACCTAGAATAATAACTGACTCTTTTGTTATTTGCTATATATTATTAGGAAAATGTCCACCTAAAGGGATCTCCATTGTATAATGCAAGTTTGGTCTACGAAAAGGTAACTTCCAATCTGAAATTAAAGTTTTTACCTAGAATACAGATAGATAGGAGGGAGTCAAAATTAATTTGTGGAATAAAATCATGCTTTTATTGATAGAATAATAATAGAATGGAGCAAACATTTATTCGAAAACATGAAAAATAGAAACATAATGCCCAAAGATTGTCTGGCAAGACATCGAAAGAAAAAACCAAATTCAAATCAAACAAAAATCTTAAAGAAAACAGGAATCAAATTCTAGGTTCAACTCTTCTTCAACGACCAGGCTTCTCTTGCTTAACGTTCTTGATAACAATAGGATTTGCCATATCTTCAATTTTGACTCCTTCCTTGGATTTCTTTGTAGCTGTTGAATGCTCACCGGTGTCAACACCCAAGACATTGTTTTCACTGCTTTACGCTTAGAGGATGGTGTCGTTGCATCATCAATACCATCAAGAATCATGAGTGGGACCTATATATATTATGAAGATCAATAGAAGTCTAAGAAGAAATGCAAAACTAATAGTTTAAGAGTTTTACCTTTTCATCTGAAGATGTAAACACTATTTCCTCTGCTTTTACTTTAGGTGTGTTATGTGCAATCATAAAATATAAGAGTATCAGTAGAATAAAAAAAATTATACTAAAATGAAATGGTACTAATATATTTTACATGAGAGCTAGATATTTCGGAAAACTCATTCACCATGTCACTATGTGTAACAATTTTTGTGACTTTGTAAGTATCACTGTTGAAGACAATGTTTGAGCTTTCAATGGCTATCTTAAACAGATAGGTTTTGCCACATATATTACTCATTGCAATAGGTAGAACATCCGGATCCTGAATCTAGTATTAACAAAAAAATCAAGATTGTTATACGGAAGATCTCTAATTAAAGTAATGTAAAAAATGTATATATTGGTAAATATATACCTCATCAACTGCTTCAGTAAGCTGAGAAGCAGTTTGGTTCACCACCTCCATAGCAAGCTTATCAAATAGGAGAAATTTTGTTTCTCATGTATTGTCCATAAACCTACATTTGAGGAAGAAAACAATAATCAATCAATTATGACGATGATAGTATTAAACAAAAAAATATTCTAGCATTTTTGGTGGTATGACATCTTCAACATCTGCGTTGCATTTTTTGCACTTCCACAACTGTTTCTTAAAAAGTTTTCCAGGGAACTGCTCTCTTAATACATTTATGTCATGAGGAATAACCTTTTTGGAACATGCTTTGCAATACATATAGTACAATCCAAACTCAGTGTCAATGGATATTATTGTTGCCATGGTAACACATTTGACAATCTACCAGAATAACGAAATTGTGATTAGTAAATGAATTATGTTGTACTACAGAATTTTTTATAAAAGATAAAAGATATATGGTAAGATATAATTTTTTGGATTTCGAATTTCTTTTAGGTTGTATAACGTAAATTTATGTCATAATATAGGATTTTGAGTTATCTGGAGTGCATTGTTTAGGGTTAGAGTTTACCCTTATCTTATATTTTGTTAATTTTAAGAAAATATAAACTTATAATAACTAGAATAACCTTCAAAAGTGGTCGTTTTACTAGAATAACTCTGTTTCAAGTCCAAACAACTAAACTAAACTAACCTTCAAAAGTTGGTAAAAGACATTCAAGGATATGTTTTCGTTTTAATAACCAAAATACCATTTTAATTTTTTTTTACAAAAAAAAATTATTAAAAAAAAATTTTAAAAAAAAACTTTAATTTTTTTTTTCTCTTTCTCTCAAACGAAAACCTATTCTCTCACTCTCTCTCTTCTCTCTCTATTCTCACGATCTATTCTCTCTCTCTCTCTTCTTCTTCTTTCTTTTATTCCTCTTTTATTTCTCTCTCTCATTCACGCTCTCTCTCTTCTTCTTCTTATTCCTCTTCTCTTTCTCTCTCATTCGCGCTCTCTCTCTCTCTCTCTCGTTCTCTTCTTCTTCTTCTTCTTCTTCTTCTTCTTCTTTTCTCTCTCTCATTCACGGTAGATTTGCTCCGCCGCCTTCCACCGCCTTCGAGAAGATTTGCTCCGCCGGCTTCCACTAGTGCTGCTCCACCGCCATTCCACCGGATCTGCTCGTTTTTTGGTTGATATGGTGCTTCATGAGGTATGCCCACCACTTGTTCGACGAAATTCCTCACGTTATGGTAGACTTGTTTAAAACTTTGTGGTAGACTTGTTTAAAACGTTGGTTGTGGTAGACTTGTTTAAAACGTTGGTTGTGGTAGACTTGTTTAAAACGTTGTGGTAGACTTGTTTAAAACTTTCACAATTCCGGTGAAAGGATAGAAGTTTCCGGTGAAAGGAGATAAAACCCTCGTTTTTGGTTGATATGCGGCTTCATGAGGTATGCACACCAATTGTTCGACAAAATTCCGCTAAATGTGGTAGACTTGTTGAAAACGTTATGGTAGACTTGTTGAAAACGTTATGGTAGACTTGTTGAAATCGTTATGGTAGACTTGTTTAATCCGTTATGGTATGACGAATGAGTTATTTTCAATTGATGGTGTTAAATTGATGGTATCTCCGACATGTTCTTGGGCTTCGCGACGGCGGCCGAGTCTCCGACGACATCTTTGTCTTTGATTCAACGTATTCTTCTACGAGTATAATTAGTGAGAGATTTGGATTTGGTAGATTTGTTTTTGAAATGATGTTAGATTTGTTTTTGAATTTGTACAAATGATAATTGAATTCTAAATTATGGTAGGTTTGTTTTTGAATTTGTGATTGTATGACAGTCCACGATGATTTTCAAAGGTGCTTGACGAAATCAGTCACTTTATTTAATTAGTTTAATATTTTCTTAGTATGTATAACCAAAATTAGTGAGATTTAAAACAAAAACACATGAACTACATATAATTAGAACATACAAATTCTATGTGGTGTTTATTATCACAATACTTGAAATTATACCAAACACATAATCATAAAGTATACATCACCAAACAAAGAAACATAATCAAAGTTGATCACTTCTTAATGTCTAGTTACACGTTATTCCATATTATATATAGGGAAAATCCCCTAAAAATACCCCAACTTTATTCCGATAAGATTTTTAATACCCGAACTATTTTTGTATCCAGTAAAGTANGGAGATCCAAACCGGGGGTACCGAGTTTACATAAGTAATATCCATTGGGTAGACACGAGCACTCCTTGCTAACTTGTCTGCCGTAGTGTTGTTTGCGCGTGGAATGAGTGAGATTGAGAAAAAAGAAAACATCTTCTTACTCTTCACGAATTCGTCCAAGTATAAAGAAAAAGCCGGCCAAACCTCGGGTGTAGACACCATCTTCACCAACTCGGAACAGTCTGTTGCAAAAGCTATTGCCGTCCGCTGGTTTGCAATAAAACAATGCATGGCCCAGATGAGTGCTTCTAATTCTACATGTAGGGGGAGAGGCTTCTTCGTAGATTTCTTGCTCCCATTATAGTCCCTTCGACGCCTTCCTGAAAGCAATGCCAACCTAATCCGGAGAGACTATCGGTCTCCTTCCAAGATCCATCAATATTACACCGCCAGCCTTCGTACATCGGAGTCACCGGAGTAGGGACAAAATTTTGGATTATCACATCGGGGTCACTACTCTGTGCTAATTCCCAGGTTATTGCCTCAGCTTCCGCAAGCTTCAGTATTTCTTGTGGATTTCTGTCCACATTTGAAAAAACCTTATCATTTCTCGCTTTCCAAATATACCACGCAATCCAAGGAAAACTAGTATCCTGATCATCTGTAGGAAGTCTCCAAAATAGATCATCAAAATTAGCAAAAGCCGATGACATTGGAAAAACACGCAGAGGTGTTAATACCCCAACGTTATTCCGATAATATTTTTTATATTCGAACTATTTTTGTATCAAGTAAAGTACCCGAACTTTTTTTTGCCCATTTTAGATCTCCAACTATGAACCGTGTGTTCATTTTACAACATCTCGTTCACAGATGTATACGAAACTATACACGGTTTGAAACAATATTTATATTTAATAATAAAATATAAATAAATAGATAAAGTATTACATTAAATTTCCAAAAATTTCAAAAACATCCCCAAAAAATTTGAAAAAAAATTCGAAAAAATCTTAAGTAAAAAAAATAATTTTAAATCCTAAGTACAATTTTGAATTTTTGAATAAAAAATTTCTAAAAACTCAAAAATACAAAAATCGAAACAAATTCTCAAAAATTTCTAAAAACTCAAAAAATAAAACAAATCCATGAATAACACAACACGGTTAAAATAAAATTAAAAATCCATGAACACAAATTTCTTAAGTGTTTTACCTACGCTATAAAGAATTGTTTTAGAATATTATTTAAACATGTCTTTTGTCTTATTTTAATTATCTTTATGGTTTTGATACAATTATTTTGGTGTTATGTGATATTGTTTTTTTAACCGTGATGTGTTATTCATTGATTTTTGAAATTTTATAAAATTTTGAGAATTTGTTAGGATTTTTGTATTGTTTTAGTTTTTAAAATTTTTTAGTTCAAAAATTCATAAGCTAAAATATAATATTTAAAATTTAAAATTATGTTTTCTTAACTTTAGATTTTTTTGGAAATTATTTAGATTTTTTCGGAATTTGTTTTCATTTTTTTGGGGATTTTTTGATTTTTTTGAAAATTTAATGAAATTTTTATTTATTTATTAATATTTTAATAAGTTTTTTTTTTACATCTATTTTAATAAGTCTACCATCAATAAAAATGATCAATGTCAGATAAATCTACCAAATTCAGATAAATCTACCAACTTATGATAAGTTTACCAATTAATAAGTATACCGTTTTTTAATAAATCTGCCGCCATTACAAATAAGTCTACCGTTTTAAGAATAAGTCTACCACGACAATATATGTCTATCATCGTTACAATAAATCTACCGTCACTAAAAAACGAACCATCCGATGATAAGTATGCCGCCATTACAAATAAGTCTACCGCGGAGTAGATAAATCTACCATCAAAGGAAATAAATCTACCAATTTGGTCAAATGTCTACCAAAAAAGTCAACTGATCATTAACAATCTTTTACAAATCTACCGTCATTAAAAATAAATCTACAAAAAAAAAAATAAATCTACCGCCCAAAAACATATCTATCATGTCGTAAAAATAAGTCTACCGAAATAAGTCTACCGGCCCAAAATAAATCTACCGACCAAAAATAAGTCTACCGTCCGAAAAATAAGTCTACCGTCCGAAAAATAAGTCTACCAGCAAAAAAATAAATCTACCAACAATAATTAAGTCTACCGTCAAAGAACGGTATACTTGTTTATTTGAAACAGTAATGGCAATATCGTAATTACGTTTTTGTTATCAAATGCCAAAATGACCAAATTGATAATTTTTCATTTTTAGGTTATTCTAGTAATTAAAAAAGATTAGCAATGTTCTAGTAATTAAGGCATTTTTGAAAGTTATTTTAGTAATCCTCCCAAATATAAAACACTTGTTATTTTATTCTATACTGTTTGTTTAATTTTGCCAATTAATAAATAAAATTAGAAAATAAGGTAGTATGAAGCGAATCAAAAACCAAATGGAATGAAAACCATGCGCACATAAAAGTATTTCATCCCTATTTTTTAGAGCTAACGCGTAATTTACCATTTGATCTTAAATTTCTTAATCAAAGCTCTTTTGTATTACTTCTTCCGCCTTACTGTCATTTTAATATTCTATTTTGTTTCAAAAAGAGTGTTATTTTACATTTTCAATACAAAACTACCAAACAAAATTCCGATTTAATGCTATTGCTTTAATGTATTAATTAGAAAGAGAAATTTTTTTAGTGTATTAATAAGAAGTAACGTAACTTTTAATAGTTTTATTTTTTTATTTTTTTATTTTTATTTAATATGTGTGAAAATAACACTTTTTGTGAAATAGATATAGTATATATTTGTGAAAGCCTTTTAGTCCACTAGTTGACTAAATGGTTCATTAATGCTTATACACTAGGAGATCCGGGTTTTGATTCCCTAATAGAGACAAGCTTATAAGGAAATCTTCAACATAGTGCAAATGAAACGGTTCATCGTGATCGTGGATCCATGTGGAACGGATAGCGTTTGTCCGTTGTCGAATTGTCTTTGTAGTACTTCTCATAATTTGAATCAATGTTAAAAAAAAAAAGGAGTATATATTTATTTTGTGAGAAATGAAAGTAAGGGAGAGTTACTTAAATAACACGAAAATTATGTAAAATGATCAAACTAGTAGAAATTTTTGTTTTATTACTGTAATGTTTTCCATACCCAGAATACCATTTTAAGCATTTGAAAACAAAAACGTAATTACAGGAATGTCGTTATTTTTATTTTCCACATCAGCGAAAAAACAGGCGCAGCGCCTACGTGGCACAAAAACTGTCTACGTGTATTATGAAAGTCTGCCGCATAAATTTCTTGCTGTAGTGACGGCAGACTTACAGGACGAGCGGCTGATTTAAAATAACGGTCGACTTATTAGTTGGTCGGCTGATTTATATTCATAAGTCAGCCAGAAGTCACGACAGACTTATATGAACCTCAACCGACTTATGAATTATCGGCTGACTTAAGAGTACACGACACGGCTGATTTTTATTCTGACGACCGATTTATGAAAACTTTGGCTGACTTATTGCTATGACATGGCCGACTTATTGTTGCCCGCCTGATTTATCGTTAATCCAGCTGACTTATTTGGCCGATTTATTTTGCAATGGCATACTTATGCGGGTTAATTGTGGCTGACTTATTGTAAATCAGCCGTAATAAGACCGATTTACTTAAAAGTCGGCCTATTACGGCTGACTAATTAGCGAACGATTAATTACTATAATAGTATGCTATTGACGACTGACTTATATGATGTAGCGGCTGACTTATTTTTTCCACCTGATTTATGTGTTCTAATGGCTGATTTCATAAACTTTTTTAATTACTTAAATAGTCTTTTAGTGGCGATTAACTTATAGTTTTGTTTAATGGTTGATTTATAAGTTCGTTTGATGGCATGTTTCCATGTCAGCAAAATAAAGATTACATCAGCTCTAAACACATTATTAGGTTTAGCCGCCATCTTCTTCGTTGTTGTTCTTCATCGTCGTTGTTCTTCATCTTGTCCATTTTTCATCATTCTACCTCTTTTTTCGAGCTTTATACCAAATCTAAACTTTGGAGAGGATGGATTCGATAATAATTGTTTGCGGTACATGGGTTCTCAAAAATCGATATGTATTCAACGTCGACAAGAGAAGGGCAAATCCGGGTACAGTAACGCGTCTTCAAATTGATGTAGAAGGAAGATTCAAATATGTTTTCGTTGCATTTGGTGCGAGCGTGAGTGGTCCGTAAAAACAGCCGTCACTGTAATTTACAGCTACACAAATCGGCCGTTAAGTGTTTGGTCTGGTTCGTAAATCAACCGTAACGGTGTTTGGTCTGGTTCGTAAATCAGTCATTATGGTGTTTGCAATGCTTAATAAATCAGCCAAACCTCAAACGCGGCAGTTGTAAATCAGCTAAACCTCAAATCTGTGTGTTTCCAATTTTAATAAATTTATTTAATTTGATAGGTTCTATTTATAATTTTATCTCAATGTTAAGTAATTTTAAGTCTTACACCAAAACAATGGGTTATATTTGTAAGCTTTACACATTTTGTAGGTTTACCCTTAATATGTTCATCTCAAACCCTAAACCCCATACAATATACAATATATTCCTTACCATGTAATTATAAGAATTTCCATAAATAAGCTCATAATATCATTATTTTCCTTTAGATTACTACATTATAAACATGTCATATCTATATTACCCTAAACCCTAAATATAGTAACAACATAATCCTTATCATGTCTTATTTATATGTCTAACTAGATTAGTTATATGTTTTGTAGTAACAATGTTATCATAGATAAAAAAAAATCAATGTAGAATCTAAGTTTGTTTTCCTAAGCAATATCACTTAGCAAATCATTGTATGAAAAAGCTTATCTAAACATCAATCAATAAAAACCATCTTTGGATCTTTGTTTTGTGCTTTCGTTCTTTGAATATATGTTCTTCTAAGAACTCTAGAAAAATTCTATTGTGCGAGTTTCGATTCCCACAATCCCCAAATTCAAAAATACTTGTGTGATAAGTCAGCCATAATAGCTTATAAATCGGTCGTGATGTTGTCTGAATGTGTGAGATTAGATAAATCGGCCATTACGTTGTTTGGTCTGTTTAGTAAGTAAGCCATATAGTTTTTTGCAATGATTAATAAATCAGCCAAATCCGCTATATATTACAAGTAGACAAACACAAACATATTTAGAAATCACAGCTTCTTGGTCATGTTCATCTTCATCTGAATCGTAAACTTTAGGCTTTCCGTTTCCTGTTTGCCTTATCTATACGCTTGATATTCTCTCTATAAAAATCAGCCATCAAGTATCCATAAATCAGCCATCAAGTATCCATAAATCGGCCATCAAGTTTACATAAATCAGCCATCAAATATACATAAATCAGCCATCAATGTAGCGTGGATGATTCTGGCACTGGTTTTCATGGCAGGTTTTGACTAAACTCAAAAGCGTCAACGAAATTAAGAACACATATAAAAAAATTAGGATCTGAGGAACAATTCAGATAAATATGACATAACCTAGATCTATAATAACATATTTAGAAATCACAGCTTCTTTAGGCTTTTCGTTTCTTGTTTGCCTTATCTATATGCTTGCTCTACTCTCTATAAAAATCAGTCATCAAGTATCCATAAATCAGCCATCAAGTATCCATAAATTGGCCATCAAGTTTACATAAATCAGCCATCAAATATACATAAATCAGCCATCAAGTATCCATAAATCGGCCATTAAGTTTACATAAATCAGCCATCAAATATACATAAATCAGCCATCAAATATCCATAAATCGGCCATCAATTTTACATAAATCAGCTATCAAATATACATAAATCAGCCATCAATGTAGCGTGGATGATTCAAGCACTGGTTTTCATGGCATGTTTTGACCAAACTCAAAAGCGTCAACAAAATTAAGAACACATCAAAAAAATCGGATCTGAGGAACAATTCAGATAAATACGACATAACCTAGATCTATAATAACGATGAACCAACACAAATATTTGACGAAACTGGATTCATGTATTCTTATTAGATGAGGTTACCAACACAAAAAAGTTAGATTTGAAGAAGATGAAGAGGGAGAATAAGAAGATGGGAAGAAGAGAAAGAAGGAGACAAAGAGGAGAAAAGAAGACTTACCGTGGGTCGACGCGACGGTAGAGGAGGAAGGAGACGAAGAGTAGAATTAGACGAAGAGAAAGAAGGAGATAAGAAGACTTACCGATATCAACGGCGTCGGAATCTGAGACGAGGAGGGAATCCGGGAACAAAACTGCGTATTCGCCGGAGCCGAAGCCAGAGCGGAGGTGATTCGGCGAGTGAGATGAGAAGAGTGAAAAATGCGGCTAGAGTTTTAGTTAGAAGAAAAAACGACGAAAAAAATGAGAGATTAATATTGTTTTTTCTTCTTATCTCAATTAAAAAAATATATAAATAGCATTATCGTTAATTATAGTTTTAAACTGTCCGGACATTTCCGTTAAAATTTATATTATTTAAATAATATCTAAAAATTATATATTATTTAGTCATAATCCCTAAAAGTAAAACGGTGCAACTTTAATCTTTAAATCCCCACCACCAAAGCATCTTCCCTTCTCTCTCTCGTCTACGGTCTCAACAAACCCAGAAAACACAGTAATAAATGTCTCTTTCTCCCCATGTGATCTTGAATTGACTTTTCTTCTTCTTTCTTCATCTTTCAAATTTGGGGCTTCGACAAATTAGCACTTCCTTATCTTGTTTTTTAATCTTTTCTGGAAACAAGAGAGTACAGAGACCACTTTTGGTGTTCTTCTTTATTTGCAACTCTTTCAGGCAATACTCTTGGTCTTTTTGCTTCTCTTATTGTTTCTATTTATGTTTCATGATTATGCTTTGATAATCATATATTTTTCCAGATCGTTTGTTTTATTGTCTATACTAACTCATTTTACGGTCTAAGTTTAGAGATGAGAATATTACTTTTAGTCTCTGAGTTTGTTCTGATGATTCTTCATAAATTCTAGGTTTTTCTTCTTTTCAAATCAAGTAAAAAGTTTTGATTTTTCAATCTCCAATTCTTAGGTCAATGAAATAGGACGAATCTAGTCTGCAACTAAATTATGGCTTCTCTTTAATTTTCTCATAAAGTTTAAAACTTTAAGTTTCATACGATCTCATGTACTTAATTGACTATGAAAAAAAATCCCTTTTTTTATAGGAGGATCAAAGAAAGCTTAATAATTTATTTTCTTTTGTGTAACCTTTATTTTCTTCTAGGTAACAGAATTGGTTCTTGTTTCTGGTGAGAGAGAAAGATGATGATGTTTAACGAGATGGGTATGTATGGAAACATGGATTTCTTCTCTTCCACATCTCTCGGAGAAATCGATGTGTGTCCATTGCCACAAGCTGAACAAGATCATCCAGTGGTTGAAGACGACTACACCGATGATGAGATCGATGTTGATGAGCTTGAGAGAAGGATGTGGAGAGACAAAATGCGTCTGAAACGTCTCAAGGAGCAGCAGAGCAAGTGTAAGGAAGGAGTCGATGCTTCGAAGCAGAGGCAGTCACAAGAGCAAGCTAGGAGGAAGAAAATGTCTAGAGCACAAGATGGGATCTTGAAATACATGTTGAAGATGATGGAAGTTTGTAAAGCTCAAGGCTTTGTTTACGGTATCATCCCTGAGAAAGGAAAACCTGTGACTGGTGCTTCGGATAATCTGCGGGAATGGTGGAAAGATAAGGTCAGGTTTGATCGTAATGGTCCAGCGGCTATAGCGAAATACCAAGCAGAGAACAACATTTCAGGAGGGAGTAATGATTGTAATAGTTTGGTTGGACCAACACCGCATACACTTCAGGAGCTTCAAGACACGACTCTTGGATCGCTGTTATCGGCGTTGATGCAACATTGTGATCCTCCGCAGAGGCGTTTTCCTTTGGAGAAAGGTGTTTCTCCACCGTGGTGGCCTAATGGGAAAGAAGAGTGGTGGCCTCAGCTCGGTTTGCCGAACGAACAAGGTCCTCCTCCTTATAAGAAGCCTCATGATTTGAAGAAAGCGTGGAAAGTAGGTGTTTTGACTGCGGTTATCAAGCATATATCGCCTGATATCGCTAAAATCCGTAAGCTTGTGAGGCAATCGAAATGCTTGCAAGACAAGATGACCGCGAAAGAGAGTGCTACTTGGTTGGCCATTATTAACCAAGAAGAGGTTGTGGCTCGGGAGCTTTACCCCGAGTCATGTCCTCCTCTTTCTTCTTCATCCGTGGGAAGCGGATCGCTTCTCATCAATGATTGTAGCGAGTATGATGTTGAAGGTTTTGAGAAGGAACAACAACCAAATTTCGATGTGGAAGAGCGAAAACCAGAGATAGTGATGATGAATCCTGCAACAAGCTTTGGGATTGGTAAAATGCAGCAACATTTTCCTGTAAAGGAGGAAGTCGTGGCCACCTGTGGAAACTTGGAATTCGCGAGAAAGAGGAAGCCGAGCAACGATCTGAATGTTATGATAATGGACAGACCAGGTTTCACTTGCGAGAATGGTCATTGTCCTCACAGCAAAATCAATATGGGATTTCAGGACAGGAGCTTAAGGGACAATCACCAAATGGTTTGTTCATACAGAGACAATCGCTTGGCGTATGGACCATCATCGAAGTTTCATATGGGTGAAGTGAAACCAGTAGTTGTATCACAGCAGTCACAACCCTTTCCTCAGTCAGTCCAACCGATCGACCTATCAGGCTTTGGAGTCCCGGAAAACGGGCAGAAGATGATCACCGAGCTAATGGCCATGTACGATAGAAATGTCCAGAACAACCAAGCTCCAAATCAAAGCATGACCATTGATGCAAAAGCAGCTCAGAATCATCAAGAACAGCAGATGAATTTCAACCGCAATCAGATGTTTATACAACAAGGGAACAGCGGGATTAAGCTCGATAACAATCGGTTTCAAATGGTGTTTGATTCGACACCGTTTGATATGGCATCATTCGATTACAGAGATGATTGGCAAGCTGGATTTATGGAAGGAATGGGGAAGCAGCAGCAAGATGTATCAATATGGTTCTGAATATAATCTCTTCTCTGTAACAATTCTTTATTAATAACTTTGAAAACTCTCTGTTACTTACCTTGGGGTTTGTATTCTATTGGCACCAACACTCATCTATATTGTTGATGATGATGATGAAGCCATCTATTTTTTTTGGTGTGTGTGTGAAGTCAATTAACTCATCTCATGTATAATAATCTCATTATCCATTTGGTCATCTTTGTCATGCTATTTCAGAACAATGATAATGAATTTTTGAGTTGTTGTTTTTCTTTTTAATCTTGGTTTTTAAGTCAATAAAAATTCAAAACCAATATAACAGTCATTAGACAAAATAAAAATATCGCACTTTTAGAATTTGTTTTTAGTTTTTAGTTTTATTAACATTCCAACAGATATATTATTTTATGCATGAGTAACCAAATGAACAGATAAACCTGTCACTTTTGTTGGTTGTTCACTAGTAAAGTCAATTCAACAATCAATATTTTAAGAAAGAACACATGGCATAACCATATTGTTAGGGTTATAAAAAAAGCATATTCTATAATGTAAGTTATCTTTTTCTTTGCTGTAGAAAGTATATTCTCTTATAATTTGTTTAGTCAAACATCATCCATTAAAATATTAACAAACAGGTTGTGTAAGGTTGCAAACAATTGTCGGCTGCTGTGGCCTCTTCTTTTCCCCAAGGCAAATTCTAATGTATTTTTGTAGCCAACATTGTAAAACCCAAAATTGGATATTTATATGATAAGGTGAAAAAAGAGGAAAATGGTTTTTTGGAGGAAGAGAAGACAAACGTTGATGTCTGCCTTAGTCGTGGACAGCCCATGTGATGTGCTTTGTCAAACCCCACCACTCTTTTAGTCTCTTCATTGCAGAATCTGACTACATTCATCCACCCGTTTTGTTTATTTATTACTTTTTTTTTTTTTTTGTACGTCATAGATAGATAATGTAGAAACACCGAATATAATTGCCAACAGGTGGATTAATGTAGGATTAATTCTCGTTTTGTTATTTTGTTGAACAAACTTGCAATTATAGCTGACGAAAACGACAACGTCATTGACGGTCTTCTCAGCCTAAACATTGATGGACCTTCGACTCTAGGTACCGCATTAGCTGCTGATGCGACTAATGAAAGATCAACTGGCAATACCAATCGAGTGGTCCATTCAAACACGGTCACTACAGGACCGATGCCGGAGAAATTCGACGGACAAGGCTTCAAAACGTGGCAGCACAAGATGTATTTCTTTCTGACCACACTGAAACTGGACAAGTTTCTCAGAGAGGATAAACCAATCCTTCAACCTGGGAACACTGACGCTTTCACTGTGGCAAGCGTTGATGCATGGACCCAAGGGGATTTCCTGGGCAAAGGCTCGATTCTAGGCCGTCTGATCGACCCATTGTACTTGGTGTACAGTCAGTCTAAATCCTCCAAGGACTTGTGGCTCGCTTTGGAGAAGAAATACAAAGCTCTTGATGCCGGATGTCAGAAATTCGCAACTGCGAAGTTTCTTGACTTCCGTATGGTGGACTCCAAACCAATGATGGAGCAAGTTGAAGCTCTTCAACTCCTTTGCCACGAGATAGCCACTACAAGAAAACAGCGTTTTGGCGACTGCAGAAGTAGTCGCCAAATAGTCGGCAAAAGGTCGATTACGACTAATTAGCGACTAAAACATGTAGTCGAAAATCTTTAGTCGGTAAACTATATAGTCGTAAAAATAGTCGTAAAATGGCGACTACTTTACGACTACAGCACATGAACAGTGTGTAGACGGTCAATCGTCGTAAAGTAGTCGCAAAATTGTGCGACCAATCGGCGACTATATTTGCGACTATTGAACGACTACAGAATGGGTCAAGATACAGTCGGATAGTTTTAGTCACTAAATAGTCGTAAAATTTGGTTACTATTTACCGACTATTTTATGACTAATGTACCGACTATTGGCGACTAACAGTAACATCAAGCTTCGATGATTTAAATATTTTGCGACTAGTTAGCTATTATTCTGCGACTATTTGGCGACTACCAGGCGACTATTTAGTGACTATTTGTTGTCAAAATTAGAATATGGCATGATCGATTGGTGTTTGGTTTGTTTCTAAAATGTAAACCTGTTTTGATACAAACTTAAACTTAAAGTTACAAAAGATAAAGATACAAAATAACATTTGATTATGCCATATAAGTATTCAAACTCCAATACAAATGCTAAAACATAAAGAAAATCAACAAGTTCACAAAACATGTTCAAAAACAGAGATTAGTAAGCTAAGCTATTGTACTTGGATCTGGTTGATTGGTTGATGGAAGCAGATTAGTTTTGGTTGTTGCTGGAGTTGAATGAGAAGCCAAGAAGTCTAGAAACCGCGGATCAGTTTGGCGCATGTACTTTTCCACCAAGGAGAAGTGCTCGAGCTTGTCATTTTGCTCAGCTGCAGCTTGGGAGTGCTCTGCTTCACGGGCAGAAACCTCAGCATCACGCCGTTCATTGTAAGCAGCCTGCTCTTCGATTTTCTTCTGAGCTTCCTTCAGTTGCTCTTGTAGTGCACCTTCTTCTCATATGTTTGAACGATTTTCTCCGCCTTCCTATCGACATAGGTACCATATGGCTTTGTATGAGTCTTAATGAAAACCTCACCAAGACTAACTGGTCTTCCTAATTCCTCTTCCTGCAATGTTACAAAATAAACAAAGGATTATGACATAATTTAAAGTTGTTAAGGTGTAAGAAAATGAAAAAAGATACTAACAATTTCTTGTTGGATTTTTTTGATATGACTTTGGCCCTGATAAATGGATGTGAGGACCGAGACCTTCACGGTGAGACATACGAGCATTGGAATAGGTGAGACTCCTTAGCTTTGCATCATCAGTGTCCCAATAGTCGGTCATCGTTTTCCAGACAGTGTCGCAGATCCAATTAGGTCGCTCTCGACTAGTCCTCACACTGCTAACCATGTCTTTCATCCGGCGTTGACAGAACTCATCGAAATACCCTTTAACTGTCCCTGTTATCAAGGGATCCCATGTGTGGGTTTTCTACAATACAAAGACAATAGAATGATGTTAGTGTAAACAGAACAAGAGTGAAAACATCACAAGCAAACCAATATATGACAGAAAGTAAACATCATAAGCAAACTGTACCATGAACTCCAGAAAGTAAACATCACAAGCAAGTAAACAGAACCAATATAGGACAGAAAGTAAACATAACAGAAAGTAAACATCACAAGTAAACATCACAAGCAAACCAATATAGGACAAAAAGTAAACAGAACAGAAACATCACAAGCAAACATCACAAGAAAACTTTACCGCGAACTCTAGGAAGTATCTTTCTTGTCTGTCCCGAGGCACACATGTCCAGCTATAGTAGGGACCATCGAATTTGTTTGTAAACACTTTGGTAATTGCCCGAACCAGTTTAGATCCCTTGTCGCGAGTAAACCTGCAAACAGACATGAAACCAGAAGCATTAACCATCAGAGACCTAAGATTAAACACATGAAACCAGAAGCATTAACCATCAGAGACCTTAGACATCAAACTGACCCTAAGATTAACCATCAGAGACCTAAGACTAATCAAAACACATGAAACCAGAAGCGTCCTAACTAACCAAAACACATGAAACCACTGCAAACAGTACATTACATTACATTACATTACATTACATTACATTACATTACATTACATTACATGTGTCTACACTTAGAAATCAATCTGACCCTAAGCTTAACCATCAGAGACCTAACCATCAGAGATGTAAGTAGTACATTACATTAACTTGGACACACAGACACATACACACTCGGACACACATACACATTCGGACACACATACACATATACACACATAGACACAGACACACACATACACAGAACCATCGTATTCTAGTTTTAAATCTAAGCAATCTCTTTACAATCAAACAATCAATGGACACAAAACCATCGTATACTTAACACCAAAAATTGGATTCCAGTAATGTTCAAATGTGATAAAAAGATGGATTTCATACCATTTCGAGTTCGGCGTCGGTGTGGGAGAGAGGATGGTGGTAAACTGATGCCGGTCTGGCACCATAAGCAGAGCATTCAATGCCCGCACCGTGTCCTCCTGGAGATCAGGCAACACTGGAGATTCGTCTTCGAAGTTGTGGCCTTGAGAAGATGGATGACTCTGAGCCTGAAGTGGTGAGGCAGGAGAGTCCTCCAGTGGAGCCGAATGAGGCGCAAGACGTTCTTCTCCACTGTGTTGAAGGCCGGAGTTCTAGAAAAGTTGTTGTGGCGGTGGAAAGCTCCGGAAATTTGGTGATGACATTGACGGTTGATTGTTGACGGCGACTTGAGGTGGAGTTGGAGTAACTTGGGTCGCCGGCGTGAAGTTATACTGCGGCGGAAGGGGTTTCGGTGTTCGTGACGTAGACGGCGAGGGAATGGACCCTTCGCGTCTCTGAGAAACGTTGGGAGCGTTTCTCCTCCTCTGTTTTCCACCGTTCTTCCCTACTGGCATCGTGGGCTCTTCTCTGAGAGATTCGCCGGATAGATTGGGGAAATTAGGGTTTGGAAGAGGAATCGAAGAAGAGGAAAAGAACGAGAAGAGATTAGGGTTTCGAAGTGGAATTCGAAGAATCGAAGATGAGGAATCGAAGGAGAAGAGATTCGAAGAAGAAATCAAAGGAGAAGAGATGAAGAAATCGAAGGAGAAGGGAATCGATGAGCAAAGGGAAAGAGGAGTCGTAGAAGATAAGTGAAGGGGAATGGGTTTTTTTATCTAACGACTTAGGGGAAATTAGGGTAATTGTGTTTTTTGCGCATTGGGAAGGTCGACCTAATAATTATTTTGTGTGACAATAACCAATTAAACACTCTGGCCTACTGGTAATACCCCACACTTTGCTCAATCCCCCCCGGTTTCGAGTCTAAGTAAGGACTCAATTTTTTTTTTTTTAAATATTTTCTTGTTGACTTAAATTTTTGTTTGTGTGATAAATACCAATTAATGACCCTGGCCTACTGGTAATTCTCTCACTCTTGATTCAATCCCCCCATGATTCAAATCCTTGTGAAGACAAGTTTTTTTTTTTAATTCAAAATGATAGATAATGTAAAAACCAAATTACACCGAAATTGTCACATAAGTAACATAGTTAATTTGTAGGTTTTTCGTCATCTGATTCTTCATCAGAAGACGACAAATTACACCGAAATTCGTCTTCTGGTTCTGCATCTCCGACATCGTAATCGAGGTTTATTGGGTCTACTTGTACGATATTGTCGAGTACGAGATCTTTAATTGTTGTCATCAATACAGAATCATCATTTTCTGTTTGCAAAAGAGTCGGTTCTTTTTTTCATATTCCCCTGAAATGTTTCCCCTCAGATTCACTTTTAGAATATTGAGCCACAACTACTTCGGTTTCTTTGTATATGGGTATGAAATATAACAAACTTGATCCGCTTGCGAGGCTGTTTGCAATATCAACATGTATATTTAAGTTATACATATGTATATCGACATTAATAAAATGCTATATATAAATATATACATAAGTACGTACCTAGAATAAATGGTTCATATTTATTGTATTTTTTCGATGAAAGAACGTCTACAACGCCACCATTGCTCCTCCGAGTGCCTCTACCGATAACAAGGTCATACCAATTACACTTTAAAAGTGTGATTCGCAAATTGACCATCCCCTCGTACTCGAGTTCTATGATATCAGTTAAGGTCTCGTAGAAATCAGCTGCATCGGATGCATCAGTGTAATTTTCACCTTTAACACAGACCCCATAGTTACATGTCTTTCGTCCAGCGCCGTGATTCTGCGTATGAAACAAATAGCCTCTTGTAAAATACATTGGCCAGATTTTGGCCTTATTCAAAGGTCCATGCACAATCTCTTGAACCCAAGTAGGAAATAGATTTGTGGTGTTCTAGTAAGTAACTTGCATATATATAAAAATAGCGTAAATATATATAAGTATAAATATATGCATAGTTATGAATATTTTTGAGACATACATATTCTTTCACCCATAAATGATATTCATCAGCTCTTTTCGCGGCGAGTTCTTTTTCGGAAAGTCCTGGATATTTTGCAGAAATAAATTCCTCGAACATACTACACAAGACCAATACAAATATGAGAAATTAAACAAAGATAATATATACATTAAAGCGCAAACTGAAAGCGATGCCAACTTATATACCTCTCAATTGGCTGAAAATAGTCACAATTTCGTAAAACATATGCATGTGCGCATTGATAGTCTCTCTCTGAGAGCCATATTTCATGCATTTCTCCACTTGGACGACCTACTTGAGTAAATATAGAAGGTACTCCAGGGACATGATATACATGGACTTCACCTTCATCGAATCTTGTTAACCTGACATTAAAATACATAGCATGTGTATACAAATTATATGGCAAAGTGGACAAAGTATTGCTCCGTGATTGATTTTAGCATTTACCTTGATTTCGTTTGTATATTCGCGGCAAAGTATTGCTCTGAGAAATAAGCAATCTCGTCATTGATATATGATTCAACAATCGATCATGCCGCATATCTTTTGTTCTTTGCTTTCCCTTTCAACTTTTTGAAAAACCTTTCAAAAGGATACATCCACCTATACTGGACAGGGCCTCCTAATTCAACTTCAGAGGGGAGATGTATAAGCAGGTGCTCCATCACATCAAAAAATGAAGGTGGAAAGATCTTTTCTAAATTGCATAGGATTAAAACTATGTTCTGTTTTAGAATTTGAACGCGACTTGTATGCAAAGTTCTCGAACATAAGTTTCAGAAAAATGCTCCAACCCCTACAATATACGTGAAAATTGCATGAGGTTACTATATAAATTACTATAATCATATTTATAGAAATAATGGTAATTAGTACTTGATAACGCAAGGTGGACATTCCGGTCTAGGAGATCTGCAAAGATAAATGGAAGTAACCGCTACATAAAAACATGGTAGTCATGACTCTTCATCCATGAAAACTTTTGGTTGTCCATATCAGCACAAGTAGCTAAGTCTGACGAATAACCATCTGGGAACTTAACCGCATGTTTCACACATTCCAGTAAACTTTTTTTGGCTTCTTCTGTCAATGTGAAGGATGGGAAAGAAGCTTTACCCTCACTATCAATATGTAAGTGTGACCGAGAACAAAATCGTTCTATATCCAATCTTGACATGATGTTGTCTTTCGATTTACCCTTCACACTCATAAGAGTATTCATGATGTTGTCAAAAACATTATTCTCTATATGCATCACATCAAGACAATGACGGAGATTGAGGTCCCTCCAGTACGACAACTCCCAAAATATGCTTTCCTTGTGCCAGTTATGTTGCTTCCCATAGCCCGGCTTCTACCAACATCCTTTGTTTTCGATGGATTTACACCAGCCAACCGCTGGAAATAAACTTGCTCACCGGTCAAAGAAGGAGGTGGATACTCTCTTGAAGCGTCTTTTCCCTTTAGGAAGTCTTTTTTATTCCTCCTCAATGGATGACCATGAGGAAGAAATCTTCGGTGACAATCAAACCAACACGTCTTCCTTCCATTAGGTAGATAAAAAGACTTTGTATCTTCCATGCAAACTGGACAAGACAATTTACCATGGGTTGTCCATCCGGATAACATGCTATACGCCGGAAAGTCGCTTATCGTCCACATCAACACTGCTTTTAGATTAAAATTTTGATTCAAGGACACATCGTATGCATCAACGCCATTAGACCACAACTCTTTTAACTCCTCAATAAGAGGTCGGAGGAAGATATCGAGACTAGCTCACATATGATTTGGCCCATAATTCAGAATTGTAAGAAATAAATACTCTGTATTCATGCACATACCCGGGGGTAAATTATATGGCGTCAAGATCACAAGCCACAACGAATGATTACGAGACATGTCAAATGGATTGAACCCATCCGTACATAATCCAAGATAAACGTTACGGGGTTCATCGGCAAACTGGGGATTTTGATCTTGAAAATATCTCCACTCTGCCGCATCAGAAGGATGACCCATTTCTCCCTCCTTTACTTGGTGCTCGGCATGCCATCTCATTGCCGCTGCAGTCTTCTCGCTCTGATACATTCTCTTTAATCTGTCAGCAATAGGTATATACCACATACGACTGTATGGTACGTTGTTTCTACGCCGGTCGTTCCTAGGCTTCCATCTTTGTGCACCACAAAACAGACATTTATCTTCCTTCTCGTCTTCTTTACAGAAGATCATACAATTGTTAATACAAACATCAATTGTATGATATGGGAGACCTAAATTGCGCATCAATTTTTCTGTCTCGTAATGTGAACGGTTGACTTGTTTCCTTTTGGTAAATAGTCTGTCAAGATTCCGCAAACCGAATCCACTAACTTTTCACTCATATTATATTCTGCCTTATTTTGCATGACTCAAGTAACTAAGGATAATTGCGAGTGACCTTCACGACAACCATCGTATAGTGGATTATTTGCACCTTCTAACAAGTCGTAGAATTTCTTTGAATGGTTACGTACCAGTTCTTCTACATTCTGATAACTAGTATCACCTTGATGATTGTTATCAAAACTCACGTTATGACGAAATGCATCATTCACCATATCCACATAGCTATCTTCTACTACATTACCCACTTCATCACTCCCACCTATATACGTCGTATCAACATAAGTCGATCCTAAATCCACCATATTGATTTCTTCCCCATGCTTATACCAAACATAATAATCTGGCATAAATCCTCTACTATAAAGATGATTCCAAATTCTTGTCCCCGGGATAAATTTCTCGTTCTTGCAAACACTACAAGGGCAGAAAAACTTACCGCCATTACTCTGTGTTAGAGGCTGGCTATTTGCAAATGTCATGAATTGCTCCACCCCCGTTGTGAACTCTGCCGAGAAATTTCCCGTCTCTTCATCGAACCTCTTATACATCCACTCCCGGGAATTAATATAATTATAATTTCCCGACATTATTTAACTAATAAAAACTGTTTTTTTTGTTTTTGGTTTCTTTTTTTGTTTTTTTTTGTTTTTTGTTTTTGTTTTTGAGATCGATTGAGGAGAAGAAATGGGGTGAATTTTTCTTATATAGACATTTCTGGCGACTAAATAGCGACTACACGGCGTCTGAAAGCCGACTTCATGTAGTAGTCGCATAAAACCGGTACACTAACCCAAAACAAATAACACGTGTTTTTCACCTGTATTTTACGACTGATTACCGACTACCTTGTGACCCGCCGAAATAGTCGCACATTAGTCGCCAAAGTGGCGACTATGATGCGACTACTGTTTGCCGTCTGCAAATTAGTCGTAAAGTAGTCGTAAATTAGCGACTAAGTGTTAGCGTCGCACAATAGTCGCTATTTAACGACTATAAGGCGACTATTATTATGCGTCTAAAATATAGTCATAATGTAGTCATAAAATAGCGACTAATTTAGCGACTATGTTCTTTGGTTGTAAGTTAGCGACTAAATTACGACTAAATTGTATTGGTCGGCAAATAGTCGCCATGTAGTGGCCTATCAGTCGCAACTTTTGGCGACTAATTGGTTAGTCGCCATTAGTAGTCGCCAAACTGCCGTTTTCTTGTAGTGAGCGGCGGAAGGAATGTGCATCTGTGAGATCTTCACAGTTAATTGCTTCATCGAGAAGCTTCCTCCGGGCTGGTTGGATTTTAAGAACTACTTGAAGCACAAGCGAAAGGCTTTGTCTCTCGAAGACTTAGTCACACGTTTGCAAATGGAGGCTAGGAACCGAACTTCAACTGGCCTTCAAAGTCGTGACTACGACGTGAACATGGCTGCACACAAGTTCAAAGGGAAAGGTAAAGGCAAAGTCGCGGCTAAGCCAAATCTGAAACCTACCAATTCTACAAACTTCAAGAAGAAGGGTTCGACAGAACATAAGTTCAAAGGAAAATGCCACAAGTGTGGTAAAATTGGCCACAAAGCTGACGTGTGGAGGAGCAAACCCAAAAACACCGGGAATGCCCAATCACTACAAGAAAAATTGCCTATTGCCAGAAATTTGCCACAATGTTTTCGTGGCAATTATTTTTAACCACAAATTTATAACAAATTTACCACGAATAACAATTTTTAAACTTTTGTTGCATTTTGTGTCAAATTCGTGTCAAATTTGCCACGTTGACAAATATCGTGGCATTCCGTGGCAAATTATGCCACCAATTGCCACAAACATTCCGTGTCAATATTTGCCACAAAAGTACCAGAATTGATTTTCTGTCAAATTTGCCACAACACAATAACCGTGGCAATTTATGGCAAATTTGCCACAAAATTATTTTTCTTGCCGACGAGTCCAATTAAATAATTGGTGGGCGAAGATATTTATGGGTTTGCCACGAATAATTTGGGGAAATCCGTGGCATTGATCAAGTTGTATCGTCTTATCAGGACATGGTCCACATAATATATTCTTAAATGCCACGGAAATATTAATGGCAATATGTGGCAAAATACATTATATATATCAACACCATCGACATAGAAAAACAAAGAAGTTCGATTCAAAAAAAAAAAGAAAAAAAAGAAAACAAATGTCTGATTTTTTCTATTTGAGAGAGTGGATGTATACACATTTAGATGTAGAACGAAGAGGTGTGTCGGATAAATTTGTTGAGGGAATAAACACATTTTTGTCTTTTGTTCGTAATCAACAATCTTATAAGGAGCGAGGGAATTTATTGTGTCCGTGTTTGAAGTGCAAAAACCAAAAGCGTTGTGATGCAAATACCGTTGAAAAGCATCTATATTTGAAGGGATTTACGGCGAATTATTATGTTTGGACGCATCATGGAGAAGTTTGCTACGATAATGGAGCATCGACAAGTCATTGAGCGGTTAAACAAGGAACTTGGATTGATAATCTTAATATTCAAATACCCGTCGATCAATATTATGATGCAGATACAAATGTACATATGGTACCCGATGATACCGCGATTCACGAGGAGACACTACAAGATATAATGTATTTAGTTTCACATCCACTAATTCTAACTATGTTATCTTACATCATCTATGATAAATGAGTGTATTAGTCACATGAATAGAATAACATTGATAACGTTATTTAATAGGAATTTGCATATCACTTACCAAAATTTGATACAAATTGTTTAATTGATGTATTTAATATTTTCTTTTTTATCTTTGATTAAAATGGAATATTCAAATTTTGTCTCATTAGAAAACGACACAAACATAAAACTAGATTAAAAAGAAACTTCTTTTTTAGTTCAAAAAAAAAGGAACTTCATTTTAATTAATAGTTTTTCTCTAATTTATATCTGTAAAAATGGTGGTAGGTGGGCAAAGTTTAAATCCAACATCGATTATGAGAAACAATGACAAAGATATACTACTATAAATATAAATATATTTTGCACATGTTTCTTTTTACACTTGATAAATGTTTCAAACGGTTCAAACCAAACCTAATTTGAAAAAGGCTTAAAACTTAAAAATTAGTAATTTAAATTTATTATTATATATATGATTGTTAACATAGTCAAATATTTTGATTGACAAAAATATTATTTTTAGGTAAAATTTAAGGGACGCTAACTACCTTATTTCTTGTAGTGAGAGTTTTCATGATAGCGTTTTTCAAACGTTTGAATTAGCAAATCAACCCCTTTACGAAGGGTGTCCTAAAGGGATTTCTCCATTGTACATCGCTTCACAAGTAATGAATTGGAAGACCAATTACAATATGGCTGAGGAATGCTTGGATGAAATATCTAAGACATTTAAAAATGTCATTCCATCGCCAAATAAAGCTCTTGAGACATACTACCAGACAAAAAAGTTGACTTGGTCACTTGGTTTGCCTTTTCATAAGATTGATGTGTGCGAAGATAATTGTATGCTTTTTTGGAAGGGAGAGGATCGAGAGTTGTTGCAATGTTGGTTCTGCAAAAAAGACCGATTTCAACCGCACAGTGGAACAGGTAAGAGAATACCCAAGCAGAGAATGTTCTATCTGCCAATTGCAGATCGTTTGAAGCGATTGTACCAATCAGAGACGACATCATCGCATATGAGATGGCACGCTGAGCATGTGGCCCCTGATGGAGAGATGCATCACTCTTTAGATGGAAAAGCATGTAAGCATTTTCAGAAGGTATATCCTGAATTTGCTTCTGAAAGCCGTAATATATATTTAGGCTTATCGACAGATGGATTTAATCCAATTGGTATGAATGGTCAGTCACATTCGGTTTGGCCAGTCATACTAACACCATAAAATTTGCCTCCCGGGATGTGCTTGAAATGGAATATTTCTTTCTAGCTATATTAGTTCCAGGGCCAAAACATCCGAAGAAGAGCCTAGATGTTTTTTTGCAGCCGTTAATCGAAGAATTAAAGTTTTTATGGAGTGACAGTGTGGATGCTTATGATGTCTCAAAGAAACAAAACTTCAAGATGCGGGTTGCATTGATGTGGACAATAAGTGATTTTCCGGCATACGGTATGCTATCGGGGTGGACGACACATGGCAGATTGGCTTGTCCGTATTGTCTAGATGAGACCAAACCATTTTGGTTGCCAAATGGAAGAAAACACAGTTGGTTTGATTGTCATAGAGTATTCTTACCAAAAGAGCATCCTTATAGGCGGAATCTAAGAGCTTTTCGAAAGGGAAAATCATTGCACGATGATCCCCCGACATGGTTCACCGGGGAGGAAATTTTTCATGAGAGGATAAAAAACATAGAAGGGTTGTCCATAACTGTTGATTGCGGAGGAAATGGTCACGAGAACCCTTCTCGAACTATTGATGGGTACGGTGTTTATCATAACTGGGTAAAGCATAGTATCTTTTGGGATTTACCGTATTGGGAAGAGCTACTTCTTCGTCACAATCTCGATTTTATGCACATCGAGAAATTTTTTTTCGACAATCTCATCAAGACATTGTTGAATGTTCCGGGGAAGACAAAAGATAACGTAAAATCTAGGATGGATCTTCCTTCAATTTGTAGAAGACCGGATTTAGAGTTAACTTCAGATGGAAAAGCACCTGTTCCAATATTCAGATTGTCGAAAGATGGCAAACAAAATTTTTTAACGTGGATGAAGAACGAGATAAAATTTCCAGATGGATATGCATCAAAGTTTTCACGATGTGTTGACGTTGATTCTTGGACGTTATCGGGCCTTAAAAGTCATGATTGTCATGTGATCATGCAACGGCTTCTCCCAATTGCGTTTACAGAATTGCTGCCGCAAAATGTTCACACAACAATTTCAGGTATTAAATACTTTTGTATTAAATATTGTTTATATATAAACGTGTAATCTCATTTAATGAATAACCGTATTCATGTAGATATTGCACTTTTCTTCCGAGATATATCTGCGAAGACGTTGAAGAACGAGGATGTTGCAGTATTAAAAGAAAATATTGCTCTAAAGCTTTGCAATCTTGAGAAGATTTTTCCTCCGTCATTTTTTGATGTGATGGAACACTTACCTGTGCATCTACCAGATGAAGCTGCTTTAGGCGGTTCGGTCCAATATAGATGGATGTACCCGTTCGAGAGATTCATGTATCATCTGAAAAAAAAGTGAAAAATAAGGCATGGATTGGAGGGTCAATAGTCGCTCAGTGTGTGAACGAAGAGATTTCTTACATGATGGCCAATTATTTGCCGCTTCCTACACCTTCATATCCATCAGAAGTTGCTGGTGAAGTAAGGTTCACTTACACATATCATGATGTTCCGAGCATCTTCAAACAAGAAGGACGAGTTAGTGGAAAATCAAAACGTGAGTGGTTTACAGATGTGGATTATAATGTGCTTCAAACATTTTTACTGCTCAATTGTGAAGAATTTGCACCGTACGAGAGGTACATACATATATATTTTTCATTATGATGCTGATTTTAATTGAATCATAATTGATTATTTTTATATATCTTTGCAGGATGTTCGAGGAGTATATGACGCTGAGTATACCAAATATTACTTCCGAAGAAATGGATAGAGCAAAAGAGAAACACTTTGCGGAATGGTGTAGAGACTATGTAAGTAATTTAATATTATTATATAATTATTTAGATACGTCATAATCATATATATATATATTTTTATTTTTATTTTTTTTATATATATGTGCAGATCAATGATGCTAGCGCGTCATATGTATTCCCGTTTTGGATGATTGAGTTTTTACAAGGTCCGAACCATCAGTTCTCTGCTTGGCCTATGTATTACTCGAGGGGTTACCATTACCATACTCATAGCCATGGACATAGTAAAAAAACGCATAATTATGGTGTTTGTGTGCGTGGAACCACCGAGACAGAGTATTTAGGACTTATAGAGGAGATTATCATGATTGAGTATCACGGTGTTGTTGGGCTCAAAGCTATGGTTTTTAAATGCACTTGGTTTGACAACAGACTCGGTCGTGGAATGCGTAGACATCCATCTGGTATTGTCGATGTTTGCCCACGTAGACAATATGAGAAGTACGATCCTTTCATATTTCATTTCAGTAAGCTACCACTAAAAATGGCCGTATCTATGGTCTTGGACCATCTCAATGCATCAACGTTGATCCGAAGGTGTCTCCTGCCACTGCTTTTGCGTGCAATGTAGCCTTAGATGAGCTGATTACTAGTATCAAAACTAGTTTAAAAGAGGATATCAGCGATATCAAGAAATCTGTAGAGGACATCAAGAAATCTGTAGAGGACAGCAATGAGGCCTCAAGGAGAGCCATAAACGTGCTGTTACGGATTAATGGTATTGATCCTGTTACTCTCATGCCAATTACTCCTATTGCACGTTCAGATGGATCTTCATCCACCGCAGCTCAGCACGGCTCACACAATCCAGTCAACCTCGGAGATCTACCAAACCATAATCTCCCAGGCATCTTTGAGGATAACTAATGAAGATTTCTATGTTTTAATTCAGCTTTTTCGAATATTATTAGTATCTATAACAACTTTTGTCAAATGTAATATATAATGTTTTTCAGATTATTAGTACTTTTAATGACTTTTGTTGTAATATAAATCATGTTTTTATTATATCAGTGTTTTATAATTAGTGATTATTAAAACTAATAATAATTTTTTTTTTACAACATTTACATTAATTGCCATAATGAATCAATGACATTTTGTGGCAAATTGCCACTAATGTGTTATGACAAATTGTAGCAACTTGTAACGAAAATATTCTTGTAATTCATGGTAAATTTGCCACACATTATACTGTGGTAATCTTTGGTAATTTTTCAACACACACTATATTGTGGCAATTTGTCATAATTTGTAACAAACATTTTTCTAGCGATTCGTGTCAAATTTGTCAGAAATGATATTGTGATAATTCCTTACAATTTGCCACAATTATTTTGTATCAATTTGTGGCCAATTTGCCAGAATTGTTTTTTGGATAACTCGTGGCTAATTTACCAGAGAATCTCGTCCTGGCATTCCATAGCAAAAATGCCAGAAATTACCACAAAATTCTGTTTGTGACGACCCTATAGCCACAAATTAATTCCGTGGCAATTCGTGGCGAATGCCTATATTGCCACAGATTTTAGGTGTTTGCCACAAAATTATTTGTGGCTATATCCGATTATTCTTGTAGTGAATCCAACCTCACAGAAGCTGACTTGTGTGATGTGGTCACACAGGCCAACATGGTTGATGACAACCAGATGGAGTGGTGGTACGATACATGTGCCACAACCCACATATGCACTGATAGGCGCATGTTTAGCACGTATCAGAAGAGCAAGTCTGAGGAGCAGCTCTTTATGGGGAACTCCGCATTTTCCAAGATTGCTGGTCGTGGGAAAGTGGTGTTAAAACTGACTTCGGGAAAGGAAGTCATCCTTCAAAACGTGAAGCATGTCCCAGACATGAGAAAGAATCTGATCTCTGGCACTCTTATGAGCAATGCCGGATTTGCTGTCTACTTCGACTCAGACAAGCTGGTTCTGAAGAAGTATGGGGTGTACCTAGGCAAAGGGTACGTGAAGAATGGCCTGATCAAGATGTGTGTTATGACAGTCATTCGTAATAATGAAGCATCGACTTCTAATGCTGTAACTTGTGTTGTTGAATATGTTTCAAACATTTCCATCAATGAGAAAGATCCAGTTGCTTATTTGCTAGAGTCATTTAACATTTGGCATGAACGGTTAGGACACGTTAATTCTAAGTCGATAAAAAGACTAATGAATTTAAACCTAATCCCGACTTACAAAACAAGTAAAGAGTAATGTGAAGTATGCGTACAAGCAAAACTCACAAAAACTCCATCCCCTCGTGTAGAGAGAACAACCGAACCTCTCGGTTTAATTCATACAGATTTGTGTGATTTAAACTTTGTTCAAACTCGAGGCGGTAAAAAATATTTTGTGACTTTCATAGATGATAGTACAAAATATTGTTACATCTATTTGCTACGAAGCAAAGATGAAGCCTTGGAAAAATTCAAGGAATATAAAATCGAGGTTGAAAACCAACTCGATAGAATTATAAAAGTAGTTCGAAGTGATAGAGGATGCGAATATGATGGACCATTTAATGCATTCTGTAAAGAATATGGAATTATCCATCAAACGACAGCTCCCTATTCACCTGAATCTAAAGGAGTTGCAGAACGAAAAAACCGAACTCTTAAAGAGATGATGAATGCAATGCTGCAGGAATCTGGGTTACCCCAGAACATGTGGGGGGAAGCGTTGCTTACCACCAATGATATCCTCAACAAAATACCGCACAAAGTCACTGGTAAAACACCATATGAACTTTGGAAAGGTGTTGTACCTTCGTACAAATACCTGAAAGTGTGGGGGTGTCTAGCAAAAGTAGCAGTACCACTTCCTAAAAAGGTCACAATTGGACCTAAGACGGTGGATTGTATTTTCATCGGATATGCACACAACAGTAGTGTTTATCGGTTTCTGGTTCATAAATCAGACATACCGGATATCCATGTTAATACAACTATGGAATCAAGGAATGCTTCTTTCTTTGAACACGTGTTTCCGTGTAAAGATAAAAATCAGAAACGAACTCGTGAAGAAAAAGATGCAATTACCTCTGTAAATGAAGCAAGCACTTCTGGCACATATTTAGATGATGCAAAAGAAGTTGCAGATGAACCTAGACGTAGCAAAAGAGCTCGTAAGAAAAAATCTTATGGTGAAGATTTCTTAATGGTCTTTCTTTTAGAGAATGAACCTCGAAGTTTCACTGAAGCCATGTCTACACCAGACGCACCTTCTTGGAAGGAAGCCGTTAATAGTGAAATCGACTCTATTATGCAAAACCATACATGGGAAATAACTAATTTACCATAAGGGTTTAAATCACTAGGGTGTAAATGTATTTTCAAAACAAAATTGAAAACCGATGGCTCAATCGATAAGTACAAGGCTAGGCTTGTGGTGCAAGGTTTCCGGCAAAAAGAAGGCCTGGATTTCTTTGACACCTACTCTCCGGTAACGAGAATAACTTCAATTCGAATGCTGATTAGTTTGGCAGCGTTAAGAAACCTAGAAATCCATCAAATGGATGTGAAAACTGTCTTTCTAAATGGTGATTTAGAAGAGGAGCTTTATATGAAACAACCTGAAGGGTGTGTTGTCCCGGGACAAGAACACAAAGTATGTCGACTTGTAAAGTCGTTGTATGGACTCAAGCAAGCTCCAAAACAATGGCATGAAAAATTTGACAACGTAATGATGTCAGATGGTTTCAGTATAAATGAATGTGATAAATGCATATACATCAAAATTACTCCTCACAGATATATTTTGCTCTGTTTGTACGTTGATGATATGCTCATTATTGGTAGTAATAAAGACATGATCAATCGAACGAAAAACATGCTAAGCAGTAAGTTTGATATGAAAGATATGGGACTTGCTAATGTCATTCTAGGGATTAAGATCACTAGAAATTCTGAAGGAATCATTCTATCCCAAACACATTATGCTGAAAAGATCCTTGAACGGTTTAAAGACTACTCAAATGGGACAACAAAAACTCCCGTTGACTCTCAACTTCACCTAACAAAAAATACATGTGAAGCGGTGTCACAACTAGAATATGCACGAGTAATCGAAAGTCTAATGTACTTAACCAATTGTACAAGACCCGATTTAGCGCACGCAGTCAATGTACTGAGTCGCTACACTAGTAATCCAGGACATACACACTGGAAAGCCATAACAAGAGTATTGGACTATGTACGTCATACTAAAAGTTATGGTATACACTATGGTAAAGAACCATGAGTTTTGGAAGGATACAATGACGCTAACTGGATTTCTGACTCCAAAAACTCAAAATCCACGAGTGGATATGTCTTTACGCTTGGTGGTGGAGCAGTGTCGTGGAAATCTACCAAACAAACTCTGTTGGCCAGATCAACCATGGAATCTGAGTTTATAGCGCTAGACAAAGCCGCAGAGGAAGCAGAATGGCTTCATAATTTTTTGGAAGATATTCAAATGTGGGAGAAACCAGTGCCAGCATTAAAAGTACACTGTGATAGTCAATCGGCTATAGCTCGGGCACTGAGTAATCTCTATAATGGTAAATCTCGTCATATAAGAAGACGTCATAAAACCATTAAACATTTGATCTCAAGTGGTGTAATCACAATTGATTACATCAAATCAACAGACAACCTAGCAGATCCGTTCACTAAAGGTTTGTCACGAGATCAAGTTGTAAAATCATCAAGAGGAATGGGATTAAAGCCTATGACTTAAGAAGAGGTTTGGCGGTAACCCCACCTACGGACTGGAGATCCCAAGAAGTAGGTTCAAAGGGAAACCTAAGTCAAACTAAATCTACTAAGAGCACTGTGAGACTTTGTCTCTCCCAGTTCCCAGGATGATAAACAGTGCTACATGTATGTTTTCAGGATAAACGTAAATTTTTAATGATTTGAGTCAAAGCTTTGTAAGATATCTGGAGTATTACAGGATACCCCTTAAAAATTACAAGCTAATGTCAAATTACCTTATAAGTGTGAAATAGGGTAGTTTCTAGGAAAATTATATTGAGGCTATATTTTCCAAGTTCACTCATGATTAACCAGACATGTTCAAGGCAAAAATGAACACAATATAGAACAAAGTTCTACGAGAAATGAAGCTGTGTTATAGCTGTTGTCTCGGTTTACATCAAAATCCGGGGGGTTCAAGACATCAGTTCACCTCCTGGCCAAGTAAATCCGACAGTTATAACAATGATTGGTTCAAGGCTGAAAAATGCTACCATCTCAGATACAGTGAATTTTCGTTTATACTCTCGACTGTTTTTTGTCTAGTCAGTAGAGTCTGTCTAGTCAGTTTCGTCTAGTCATAATAGTCTGTCAAGTCTATCGAGTCTTCGTATGTTTAGAGTTATTTCTATTCATGTGGGAGATTGTTGGAACATTTTTAAGAAGTCTTTGTGGGCTTATTAAAATAGATGTGAGTGAAGAGAAATAGCCCATGTAGGATAAATGAAGTGTGTGTGTTTTTATCCCACATTGGAAACAATGGGGAAAATTCACTAGTATATATAAAGACATTGTATTGTCTTTGTTCAAAAGGCTAACACCCTTGGTGTGTTAAAGAGAGGATAGGGAGCCCCACGGCCGCCGCCTAGCCTAGCCGGGCTCGGGCTCTGGGCTCGTGGTCTTGTGGACAGGGCCATCGGCCCAATAAGAAGTTCTTTTTGGGACAAATTTTTACAAATGCTTTGTCTCAAAATTGAACGTTTAATCCAACGTAAGTAAGAATTTTTTCCCGTAGATCGGTTTACCACTGAAACGGAAAACAAATCGAGTCATCTAATACGTCGGCTATATGTCGGTATCAACTCTCCTTACGCAACACCTTGCGGTGCCACCTTGCGCGCCACTTGCGGTGCCACCGGTGCTCGGTGCGTCATGGCGTGCGTCATCAACGCTCTCCTCCTAGCCTATATATACGGCTTTCATCTCTTCATTTCAATTACACCGAACAATTTGTTCAACAAGAACAATCTTCTCTCCCTCGTCTTCTTTGTCTTTAATCGTAATTTGTTACGTCAAGAGTATATCGTAGTATATAGTTCGTAGATTCCGCTTTCAAGTGAGTGTGAAACGGTCTCGCCACAGTTGTATCATGGGATTCAAAAATCCTACAGTTCTGTATCACTACGGAGGATTTATTGAATTAAGAAAAGAGATCATATCTCGACTCCGTGTCTCCATTTTAACATGGAATAGCTCTGTCTCGAATGTTGTCTTTCATAATTCGTTTCTTGTTGTATCGTTTATAATCATTGAATTAATCTTAAGTTTTCAATCCGGTATTTACGGTATTACAGATAGTTTATTGAGATAATAATTGGTGTTACAACCTTTATAATACAAGCCAGAGTGTATCTAATTTCCTAACCACGCGAGAAATACAGTATATACTAGATTCTAAATATGCGCGTCCGCGCGAGATAATTTTGTTTAATATAAAAAATGTGAAATGAAGAATAAAAATTAATTTAAGTGTTATTGATTCAAATATGTTTAATTTGTAACTTTTAAGTTTACAATAATTTAATAAATGTTTGGCAACAATTTTAATACATGTTTGGAAACATGTTCAATTTTTTTTTTAAATAAGGAGTGTTTTGAAACATATTCTAAAAATGCTTCTGTTTTAATAGTATTTAAATAATTTACAAACACTCCTTATTTAAAAAAAAAAAATTTGAACATGTTGCCAAACACTCTTGATTTTTAAAAAAATCTGAACATGTTTACAAACACTCCTTATTCTAAAAGTGCTTCATTTTTTTTAATGTTATTATATTTTAAATAGTTTAATCAATCAAATAGAGATTAAATGTTATTTATAGATATCTATACTATATAAAATGAAGCACTTTTAGAATCTGTTTCCAAACACCCTCTTTTTTTTTTACAAAAATTGAACATGTTGCCAAACAGGTATTAAACTTGTTGCCAAACATTTATTAAAACATTTTGTGTCCAAACATATATTTCTATAATTTAACTCGATTAACTAAACATGTTGCCAAACAAGATTTAAAAAAAAAATAATCTACATAATATATTTATTGTTAGATATGAACATTCTACTTAATTATAACTAGATTCTAAACCCGCGCGGGTGCGCGAGATAATTTGTTTTGTAATATATAAAATGTGAAATGAGGAATAAGAACTAATTTAAGTGTTATTGATTCAAATATGTTTAATTTGTAATTTTTAAATTTATAATATATTTAATAAATGTTTGGCAACACGTTTAATACTTGTTTGGCAACATGTTCATTTAAAAAAAAAAAAAATAAGGGGTGTTTGGAAACAGATTCTAAAAATGCTTCTGTTTTAATAGCATAGATGTTGTCTTCTCTGAAGGAAGCCAATGGAGATCCCCACCAAGAGCAGTCTGGATGGTCAAGAACAGAGGGGAATATACTCGTAGGTCACCTATAAGACAAATGGGAGAAATATCTGATTCATCAAGGACCCAAAGGCCAAATAGAGCATGTGCAGAAGCTTTAACCACTCAGACAACAGAACTGCCAAACAAGCTATGGAGGAAACTCTGGGACATTATTATCCAATATTCAAGTTGTCCTGACCCAACAGAAAGTGCTGCAAGGAGAGAAAGAATTCGTTTAGCAGAAGCTGATGGGGTATTTGAGGAAACCGCTGCAAATATGGTAAGATTATCCCTGATCAGCCAAAAGCCTGTTGAAGAAGAACCTGGATCCAGATCACTATCACAAGAGAGAATCCCAGTTGCTCTCAGACTGGGACCAACAAACGATATAAATCCAAACACTGAGATCGACACTATCAATGGTCCGATAATTAAAAGGAGGGGAAGGCCACCTCGAAAGAAGAAAACTCAGTTTAGCCCCTCGTTACTCCAGGGAGCATGCTCAAAGAAAAGAAGGATTATTCAGGCACAAGGATCTCCGAGAAGAAAAGTTTAGTCAGAAAAATCCCTCGTAATGAGGAGAAAGGTAAAACAACATATCATACTGGGGAAACTAGCAGAAACATACCTCAGAATGGAAATACACGTCAGGCCGGACAACCACCACGCTGCAATATTGTGCCAGGCATCTCTAAGGGACCAATGGATTTTCATAATCCATCCAATCCTCTTCCTTAAAAATAACAAGTTGGAACTATCAAGGGTTGGGGGAATCCCTCGACAGTTCGTCGCCTGAAGGAAATCAAGAAAAGACATGATTTCCCAGATATCTTATTCCTTATGGAGACAAAAAAAAATTCTGATAATTTGGTTCTCACTGAGCTAAAACCTTTGGAGTATGAATGTAATGTTACTGTCCCACCTCTCTCACCAGGAAGTGGAGGCTTAGCCCTGTTATGGAAAAAAGAGATTGAAGTGGAGATTATTTTTCTGTGTGAAAATTTTATTGATACTACAGTCAAGTATAAGGGCAAGCTATTTTATGCAACCTTTGTTTATGGACATCCCGAAAGGGCCAAAAGACAGTAGGTGTGGAACCGGCTATTGATTAAGTCATTTTTCAACACATCAACTACCCTAATGTGTAGACTACCGCAATCATAACGGTTTGTCGTTGAGTACTTAGAGATCAAATCCACAGAGAGAAAGAACAGCACAGTAAGAATACAAGAAACTACTTAAGCTAAGCTAAACGATTTTTGCTTGGTTTTCGTTCTAAGAACTAATTACGATAAAACTAAAAATAAAAGACAGAGAATAAAAGCATGCATGACAATTAAAGTAATTGCAAGCTAGTTTTAACAACACATAATTAAAGAACACCAAACACTAACTCAATTTTAGTCAAGAAAATAAAGATATGGATCGTAGGAAATGGCTTTCGATTAGGAGTATTCAATGATTCACTAATGATGTTTCTAATCACTCAATGAGCTGAATTCTATGGCAAGGAACACATATAAGTATTTTAACTCATTCTCATGATGCTAAACCTTTCATTGATAATTCAAATTAGCTAATCTCTCAATTGCTACCGAAATATCAACAAGCATAAAACGTAAGTCCTTTTAAGCCAATTAATGATTCTTAGTCACGATTCTCATCTTGCTAAGCATCAACAACATGATTAGAAATCTTCTAGACAGCTACCAAACCTCTCTCAAGTGTAATCTGTCCATGTTCTAGAAATTGAGTAGCTAGTTCAATCCTAGCTTTAAGACCACTTCTAAACATGAGAACTTCTATAATCTTGTTCTAAACATCAACATATCATCATCTATCCCTCTAAATCAACCATTCCCACAATCCATAATAAAACTACTCACACATAACTAAATCACAAAACAAAACCGAACAAAAGCAAGACATAGTGAAAATAAGAAGATTGATGGAAAGAAGTTGAAGAAATCTTCACTAAAATGGTGTAGATCTTGAATCTTTCATGAATACAAGAGGAGAGAAGAGATAAGTTCTCTAAAACAGTAAAAAGGAGCAGAGCTGATGATATTTTCGTCAGTGGTGAGTTGTTGAAAAACAACTACAAAGTGTTCAATATATTACAAAAGTAGAGGGGCCCAAAGCCAAGTGGAAAGTCACCAGATCGATACGTCTTCACTAAATCGGGCATAACTCTTGAACCACAAGTCGGAATGACTCGAATCCAACGCTCACGCGAAGCTAACTCATCTACGGCTTTCATGAAGATCGCCGAAGCTAAATCCACATGGAAACCGTTCTTATGAGTCGATCTTTAAAGCATTTCAAATGGCCTATGGATTTCAGAAATTGTCCCTGGACTTCAGAAATTGTCCATGGACTTCAGAAATTGTTTCTGGACTTCAGAAATCGTCCTTGGACTTCAGAAATCTTTTCGACATGTCTTCAGTAAATCGGCCATAACTATTGAACCACAGCTCGGGATGACACGAGTCCAACGCTCACGCTAAGCTAACTCCATTATCTACGACTTTCATGAAGATCGCCGAAGCTAAATCCACATGGAAACCATTCGTATGAGTCGATCTTTAAAGCACTTTGAATGGCCTCTGCATATTCTTTTGAGCTCCAAGCATCTCCTTTTATCCAAGCTACTCAAAGTCACTCCTAAACACCTGAAAAAGGCTACAGCAAGCCAAAAGAAAACATAACGACCTAGGACATCTAAAATGTAATGTGACTCGCTTTGGACCTAAATGCAATGTATATATAATAAAAACTAGATGAAACACAAGGAAAACCAAAGAAAATATGAGACTCGAGGTGGTAAAATACAGTGATATCAACTTCCCCGGACTTGCCTTTTGCTTGTCCTCAAGCGAATAAAGCAAAGTAAGCCAAGAAGAGAAGTTTGAAGACGAGGACTCATATCCAAAAGGAAACACACGAAACTTTCAACTCAAGGTCCTTAGGTAAACATGTCATAATGCAAAAATCACTTATACTCTTACGAACTTCTCCATACCTATCGCAACTCGAATCTTTT
Source organism: Eutrema heterophyllum (assembly GCA_002933915.1). NCBI lineage: Eukaryota > Viridiplantae > Streptophyta > Magnoliopsida > Brassicales > Brassicaceae > Eutrema > Eutrema heterophyllum. Next base: position 113,042 of record PKMM01018384.1, read on the forward strand.
ACTCAAATGCCTAAGATTTTTAGAATCTACAAGCATTCATATCAACAAACTCTTTAACATTCATTTAAATATTTTCAAGTGCGGTCTCACGTAAGGGAATCTAACACATTCTCAATCGATTTTGGCGAGAAAGGCTTGAAAGCATAATGCATGAGGAGGTTCAAATTTTCCGGGCGACTTACTCTCACAAAAGCGTAATGCATGGCAATTCGAAAAAGCAAGGAAGGAATAGAACAAAGATGTATCAAAGATTATCTTCCATCCTATCCTAGCTTTCTAATCTCTCGTCTTAAGCTCATTGCCTCGCAATCTCTTATCCTGTAAATAAAACCCGTAGCCCTTTTGGCTAGATATACACATTGTTCATAACCTCATTTCTTTTTCTTTTGTTAACACTCTAGGGGAATTTCTCTTCTTAGTCTAAACCCTTATTTTTTTTTTTTTATTAAACGAGAGTTTAGACAACTTTGAATACACAATATTTTCCTAGAGTTTCTCGCTTTCTTTTATACTTTCTGTTCACACCTTAGTCTCTTTCTTTAGCCTTGAACCGATTTCTTCTCACCCTCTTCCTCACTTCACTCACCATTCAATCCAGCTTATCCTAACCATTCTATTTCCCAGTTCCCGAGCTATTTATCTAAGGAAGATAAGCCTTGTCGTTCCTTTCTCTTACAAGATTTTTCAATTGTATGCATTTTCAAGAAAAAGGCCTCACTCACAAATAACAAGGGTATGAAACAATTGGCTTAGGTGATGAGGTGGGGAACTACCCTAAAAATGAGGATAGCTACTCGAATTAGCACAAGAGTGGCAAAGCGGATAAGAAAATTCGAGTATATAATTTAAGACCATGAGAATGCATTTCGAACCTTTAGGCGAGACAATTAATGTTCAAGTTAGGTTCAAGTAAATAGAGTTGGAATCAAATCACAGCAAGCTTCATCCTAATCAAAGACAAGCAAGCCAAGAGATCAAAGCATGGATTTTCCAATTTTTCAAAGCGGTTTATGCATCATAACATGTTTATCAAGGGCAATGTTTTCAAAGTTCATGTGTTTAATCATTGTCCCCTATGCAAATGAGTGCAATCCTACAAGTTTCTAGACACAATCCTATTATGAAGATGAGATTATGCAAACTACATGATTTCTTTTTGGATTTTTGAAAATTTTCGATTTTTTTGTTTTTCTATGCAATATAATATGTACAATGCAAGATTCAAGAGAAAGAAAACAAGACAAAGAAAAAGATGAGAAAACACATTCGAGACAGAGCTATTCCACAAAAGATGGAGATATGCATGACTCAAAAACAAATAAAACAAGACAAAGAAACAACGTTAAATGACAAAGACCTCTCCCCCGGACTTAAATCACACCGTCTCGGTGTGAAATGAATCCAAAGAAAGAGTAAAAATGCAAATCAAAAGTATATACAAGAGGTAAAGTGGGGTACCTTAGAGTTGTGGAGATGAGGAGCTTTAGCATTCTTTTGACTTGTGATTTTTCATTTTGACTCTGAATCATTTTTCTGCGAATCTTCATGCCATGTAACACTAAAACACAATAAAACAAGGATTAAATCATACTTAAAACAAACATATAAACATATGTACAAAGGATAACATGGGATTGCCTCCCAGCGCGCTTGTTTTAAGTCCCTAAGCTTGACTTTGTTGACGCCTCATGCGTTTTGGGGGTCGGAAAGAGAAACCATGGCTTGTTCCTCGATCGTAATGTCTGCCAAGTATGGCTTGCAACGCGGCCCATTCACCGTGAATTCTTCCCCGGAATTGTTGCACAGTTCTATCGCTCCATAGGGGTGGACTTCTTTGATTGTGAATGGTCCCGACCACTTCGATTTTAGCTTCCCGGGAAACAATCTAATCCCTGAGTTGAACAGCAAGACTTGGTCCCCGGTTTTGAAGTCTCTCTTCATAATCTTTTTGTCGTGGAAGTCTTTTGTGCGTTCTTTGTAAATCTTTGAGCTCTCATAATCTCCTTGGCGAATTTCCTCGAGCTCTTCCAATTGTATTAATCTCTTCTCGGAGGCTGTCTTGAGGTCGAAGTTAAGGAGTTTGGTTGCCCACAACGCCTTGAATTCTATCTCCATCGGAAGGTGGCAAGATTTTCCATAGAGCAAGTTAAACGGAGTTGTTCCAATCGGCGTCTTGTAAGCCGTTCGATATGCCCATAGAGCGTCATCCAGCTTTGTGGCCCAATCCTTCTTCATTTTTCCCACCGTCTTCTCTAGAATCGCCTTGATTTGACGGTTTGATACCTCCACTTGGCCAGATGTTTGAGGATGATAAGGTGTAGCTACCTTATGCTTCACTCCTTGCTTCTTCATAAGCCCTTCAAATACTTTGTTGATGAAGTGGCTTCCTCCATCGCTTATGACTACACGTGGAACCCCGAACCTTGGAAAAATGATGCTCTTAAACAATTTCACAACGACCTTAGCATCATTTGTTGGACTCGTTATGGCTTCCACCCATTTTGACACATAATCAATCGCTACAAGGATGTATTGGTTGCCATACGATGACGGGAATTGTCCCATGAAATCAATGCCCCAAACGTCAAACACCTCGACTTCAAGAATCGGGTTTTGAGGCATTTCGTTCCTCATGCTTACGTTGCCTCTCCTTTGGCATGCATCACACTTAGATATGTAATCGTAAGCATCTCTAAACATTGTAGGCCACCAGAATCCCGCTTGTAGAGCTTTTTGGACCGTCTTGAATGTTGCAAAGTGTCCTCCATAGTCTGATCCGTGACAGTTGAACAAAATCCCGGGAGTCTCCTCTTCCGAAATGCATCTTTTATAGAGTTCATCGTTGCAACGCTTATAGAGGTAAGGTTCGTCCCAAAAATAATGTCGAACATCTTTGTAGAATTTCTTCTTTGAATACCCTTGGAGATTCGGTGGTTCTTTCTCGATTGACAAAAAGTTGACAATATCTGCATACCAAGGCAAGCTAACCTCCATGGTATTTGTTGACAATATTTCTTCCATCATAAAATCTGCCTTGTACAAAGTTCGGATCAAGTTCACTTGTTCTTCGGGCAATGAGTCATCGATGGGGATTGTCTCCTCATTCCTCATCCTTGATAAATGATCAGCTACTCCATTCTCAATCCCCTTTTTGTCTTTAATCTCAAGGTCGAACTCTTGTAGGAGAAGAAACCACCTCAACAATCTCGGCTTGGCATCTTTCTTAGCCAGCAAATATCTTAACGCAGCATGGTTTGTGTGCACAATGACTTTCGAACCCACCAAGTAGGATCGAAATTTCTCGAATGAATAGACAATCGCCAAGAGTTCCTTCTCCGTTGTCGCATATCTCACTTGTGCATCGTCTAGGGTCCGACTTGCGTAATAGATCACATGGAGCTTTTTATCCTTCTTTTGTCCCAATACTGCCCCGACAACGAAATCACTTACGTCACACATTACTTCAAATGGCAAACTCCAATCCGGTGGCTGTACAATTGGTTCACTCACCAAAGCATTTTTCAACTTCACAAAAGCTTCATGGCAATCCTCGTCAAAGACAAAATCAACATCTTTGCATAAGAGTCTTGTGAGTGGTCTTGCGATTTTTGAGAAGTCTTTTATGAATCTCCTGTAGAACCCAGCATGTCCCAAGAAGCTTCGGATTCCCTTGACCGTTGATGGAGGTTCTAAAGTCACCATAACCTCGATCTTTGCCTTATCAAATTCGATCCCTTTTTCAGAAATGCGATGCCCGAGAACAATCCCGTTCTTCACCATGAAGTGGCACTTTTCCCAATTTAGAACGAGACTTGTGTCTTCACATCTTTTGAGCACCCTGCATAAATTAGAAAGACAACCACCAAACGAAAAACCATATATAGAGAAGTCATCCATAAAAACTTCCATTATATCCTCAATGTAATCGGAGAAGATAGACATCATACACCTTTGAAAAGTCGCGGGTGCATTACACAAACCAAACGGCATCCTTCGATAAGCAAAGGTACCGTATGGGCAAGTGAAAGTCGTCTTCTCTTGGTCGCTCGGGTGTATTGGTATTTGAAAGAAACCCGAGTAACCATCGAGGAAGCAATAATATGAATGATGTGCAAGTCTTTCAAGCATTTGATCAATGAATGACAAAGGAAAATGATCTTTCCTAGTTGAAGAATTCAGTTTCCTATAGTCAATGCATACTCTATGGCCCGTGATGGTTCTGGTTGGAATCAATTGGTCTTTTTCATTTTTGATTACGGTCATTCCCCATTTCTTTGGAATTACATGAACCGGAGAGATCCAAGTACTATCCGAGATTAGATAGATCACTCCCGCTTCATGTAATTTCAAAATTTCCTTTTTTACTACTTCTTTCAAGTTCAGGTTTAACCTTCTTTGGTGTTCAATTGAGGTTTTAGATTCATCTTCCAAATGAATTCTATGCATGCACAATGATGGAGAAATTCCTTTTATGTCTTCCAAAGAATAGCCTAGAGCTTTCCTATACTTTTTCAATTCATTCAAAAGCATAGATGTTTCCTCCTCATTCAATGCATCATTTATTATAACCGGATATGTGGAGTTCGGTCCAAGAAACGCGTACCTTAGACCGTTGGGCAATAGTTTGAGTTGAAGTTGTGGAGCGTTGAGCTCGCTCCAATCATCCTCCACACTAGACTTACCATTGCTAGTGTCTTCTTTCTTCTCCACTTCCACGTTTTCTCCTAACTCCGAGAAGTATGCTTCTTTGTTCCATGGTGAATGAGAATCAAGGATTTTCTCATATTCGATTGCCTCTTCATTCACAAGCTCACTTTCTTCGCTCCCTTGTGTGAGGGCTACTTCTAGAGCGTCTTCCATGCTCAACTCCGCCAAGTACTCATCAACCATGTCATCTAAGGTTTCTATGTAGAAAACTCTTCCCTCTATGGTTGTCTTCTTCATCACTTTCATTATGTTGAATTTTAGAACGAGATCCCCCAAGTGTAGATCGATCATGCCGTTCTTTACGTCAATGATGGCACCCGCAGTTGCTAAGAAAGGTCTCCCAAGATTATGGGATCTGATGGTTCTTCATCCATCTCTAGTACCACGAAATCAGTTGGGATGATGCAGTTCCCAACTTTCAATGGCAAGTCTTCAAGAATCCCAATTGGAAATCGGATTGTTCTATCCGCTAGGACTAGTGAAATTCTCGTCTTCTTGAAGTTACTGTATCCAAGCCTCTTAGATACAGTTAGTGGCATGAGGCTCACGCTTGCACCGAGATCGACTAGACATCTTCCAAATGACAAAGGTCCTAGTGTGCAAGGTAGCGTGAAGCTGCCCGGGTCTTTAAGCTTTTTAGGCAAGTTGTTCTGGATTATGGCGCTACACTCGTGGTTAATCACTACCATGGCCTCTTCAAGTTCCTTCTCTTGGTCATAACGTCCTTGAGGAGCTTGTTGTATATTGGACACTCAAGCATAAGATCAGCAAATGGTATGGTTACTTGAACCGTTCTCATGATCTTCTTGAATTTCTCGAATTGTTTGTCCATGATTTGCCTCTTGAATCTTTCGAGAAATGGAAGTTTTGGTTCATATGGTGGAAGAATGAAATCCAACTTCTTCTTGATGACTCCAATTGACACCCCTTCATTCTTCTTCTCTTGATCCTCAGAAATCAGACCATCAAAAGCAACATTTGGCTCATCATGAGCCGTGATTGGTGAAACCGATCCCGTTTTTTGTTCATGCAAATTTTCACCAAAATCTTCAAGTCCGTCTTGACTTGGTTCCTCAGCCTCTACCACAACTTGCTCCCTTGTTGGTAGTTCAGTTCCACTTCTCAATGTAATTGCTTGGCAATACTCCTTCGGATTAGCTTCAGATTTACCGGGTAAAACTCCACTCGGTCCTTTAGACGTTGAAGCTACTTGAGCAATCTGGTTGTCTAGGCCTTTTACATGTGTTGATAAGTGCTCAATTTTGGCGTTCAGCTTGTTGTACACTCCATCGACTTTGTTGTTGATATCCACCATCTTCTTGGTAAGTTCAATTTTCCCTTTAGCTTAGCCTTCCAAAATCTGCTGGAGCATACTTTGCACATCATTTTGTGCCCCTTGGTTCGATGAGCCTCCTTGAGCGTGGTTGTTGTTTGGCCTTGGTTGATAGCTCTGCTGGTAGTTTGAGTTGTAGTTCCCTTGGTTTGATTGAAAACCTCCTTGATTAGGTTTGAAACCTCCTTGATTCGAATAGAAGAAAGGTCTAGGTTGGAAACCTTGTTGTTAGAACCCTTGTCCTTGTTGTTTCTGTTGAGGAGGGTAGACTTGGTTCTGAGGATTCTCCACATTGTTGCTTCTATAAGACAGATTCGGATGGTTCCGATAGTTTTGGTTGAATCCCCCTTGGTTTCGTATGTAGTTGAGTTCTTCTTGGGATTCTTCACTTATCTCTTTTACCACTTCTTGGTATATTTGTTGCTGCCCTTCAAACTCTCCCACATAGTTGATCGATCTTTGGTTCACAAGTAAAACTTTGTCCAACTTGCCATTGATGTCCTTGAACCTTTGATCTTCATACCTTGTATCCCTCACCGTTCGATCATATTCACCTCCATAACCTTGATCACTTTGAGCTAGATTTTCAACTAGTATCTCTCCATTAACAACGTCTTGGCTAGCAAAACTCCCATTGCTTGCCGTGTTCAAAGCGAGTTGGTATTTCTCTAGAACTCCACGGTGTAAGATCCCGAGAAGTGCTTCCTTGGAGACTCCATGGTGTGGACAAGCTCTTGTATAACCTTTCAATCTCTCTCACGCTTCATAAAACGACTCATTGGTTCCTTGCTTGAAGCTTGTGATGTCGTTTCTCAGCTTTGTTTTCTTTTGTCTCGAGAAAAACTTCGCCAAGAACTGCTTCTTGCATTCCTCCCAAGTTGGTATGGTGGTAGTAACCACACTCTTCTCCCATTGAGCAGCCTTGTCTCCCAAAGAGAATGGGAAAAGAGTTAGCTTGACAACGTCCTCCGAGACTCCATTCATTTTTACCGTCCCACAAAGACGGTCGAACTGATCGATGTGATCGATCGGGTTCTCTAAAGCCATTCCCAAGAACCTTGAGTTCTGCACCATATTAATGAGACTTGATTTAATCTCAAAGTTGTTGTTCGCAAATGGTGGTGGCCTTATCCCAGTTAGAACCCCTTGTGTAGTGGGTTCATCGAAGGCACCAATCCTTTGTGGCTGTCTAGGAGGATGGATTGGCTGCCTCGGGTCTAAGCCCACTCCTTAGACTTCGTCTAGTGGTGGTGGCGGTTGGTTCTCTCCTAGGTGAGGAGGATCATTTCGTTGTGCGTCCATGCCTAAACGCCTCACGTGCTCAACACGTTCTCTGGCTGCTCTTTGATTATCTCTTTCGTGTCTTCGAATGTCTAGCACAAGTGGTTGTAAGTTCTCTTACCCTTGACTTCTTGTGTGCATACACCTTCAAAAACAGAGCAAACAAAACAGAGTAGTTTAGTAACAAAGTAAAGAGAAATACTTAGACTTAGATAGAATCCAAATCCTAATGGCTATTGCAATTCTCCCCGGCAACGGCAACATCAATTACCCTAATGTGTAGACTACCGCAATCATAACGGTTTGTCGTTGAGTACTTAGGGATCGAATCCACAGAGAGAAAGAACAGCACAGTAAGAATACAAGAAACTACTTAAGCTAAGCTAAACGATTTTTGCTTGGTTTTCGTTCTAAGAACTAATTACGATAAAACTAAAAATAAAAGACAGAGAATAAAAGCATGCAGGACAATTAAAGTAATTGCAAGCTAGTTTTAACAACACAGAATTAAAGAACACCAAACACTAACTCAATTTTAGTCAAGAAAATAAAGATATGGATTGTAGGAAATGACTTTCGATTAAGAGTATTCGATGATTCACTAATGATGTTTCTAATCACTCAATGAGCTGAATTCTATGGCAATGAACACATATAAGTATTTTAACTCATTCTCATGATGCTAAACCTTTCATTGATAATTCAAATTAGCTAATCTCTCAATTGCTACCGAAATATCAACAAGCATAAAACGTAAGTCCTTTTAAGCCAATTAATGATTCTTAGTCACGATTCTCATCTTGCTAAGCATCAACAACATGATTAGAAATCTTCTAGACAGTTACCAAACCTCTCTCAAGTGTAATCTGTCCATGTTCTAGAAATTGAGTAGCTAGTTCAATCCTAGCTTTAAGACCACTTCTAAACATGAGAACTTCTATAATCTTGTTCTAAACATCAACAGAGCATCATCTATCCCTCTAAATCAACCATTCCCATAATCCATAATAAAACTACTCACACATACTTAAATCACAAAACAAAACCGAACAAAAGCAAGACATAGTGAAAATAAGAAGATTGATGGAAAGAAGTTGAGGAAATCTTCACTAAAATGGTGTAGATCTTGAATCTTTCATGAATACAAGAGGAGAGAAGAGATAAGTTCTCTAAAACAGTAAAAAGGAGCAGAGCTGATGATATTTTCGTCAGTGGTGAGTTGTTGAAAAACAACTACAAAGTGTTCAATATATTACAAAAGTAGAGGGGCCCAAAGTCAAGTGGAAAGTCACCAGATCGACATGTCTTCACTAAATCGGGCCTAACTCTTGAACCACAAGTCAGAATGACTCGAATCCAACGCTCCTGCGAAGCTAACTCCATTATCTACGGCTTTCATGAATATCGCCGAAGCTAAATCCACATGGAAACCATTCTTATGAGTCGATCTTTAACGCACTTCAAATGGCCTATGGATTTCAGAAATTGTCCCTGGACTTCAGAAATTGTCCCTGGACTTCAGAAATCGTCCATGGACTTCAGAAATCGTTTCGACATGTCTTCAGTAAATCGGCCATAACTATTGAACTACAGCTCGGAATGACACGAGTTCAACGCTCACACGAAGCTAACTGAATTATCTACGAATTGCATGAAGATTGCCGAAGCTAAATTCACATGGAAACCGTTCTTATGAGTCGATCTTTAAAATACTTTGAATGGCCTCTACATATTCTTTTGAGCTCCAAGCATCTCTTTTTATCCAAGCTACTCCAAGTCACTCCTAAACACCTGAAAAAGGCTCCAGCAAGCCAAAAGAAAACAAAAACGACATAGGACATCTAAAATGTAATGTGACTCGCTTTGGACTTGAATGCAATGTATATATAATAAAAACTAGATGAAACACAAGGAAAACCAAAGAAAATATGAGACCCGAGGTGGTAAAATACAGTGATATCAGCTATCAACTCAAGCAACAAACCGAGATTCTCCATGGTTTATGACTGGAGATTTCAATGAGATCATTGACAACACTGAGAAAGCTGGGGGACCACGTAGAATAAAAGAATCTTTTGTGGGTTTCAGATCCTTCATGTCAGAATGTGACCTCTATGACCTTCAACACTCTCGAAATTTCATGTCATGGAGAGGAGCCAGACACACACATCATGTAAGATGTCGCCTTGATAGAGCAATGGCAAACATCGCTTGGATAGAGTGTTTCCCGTCGGGAAGAAGCGAATATCTTAGATTTGAGGGCTCTGACTATAGACCTCTTGTCACAAGTTTCACACCGGGAAAGAGAAGAAAAGGCCTGTTCATATACGATAGAAGTTTGAGGAACAATGAAGAAGTAAAAGAAACTGATTGTAGAGGCTTGGGCCTCCCAACCACATGCGACAGTGGAACAAAAAATATCAAATTGCAGGAAACTCATCATTCAATGGAAACGTGAGCATCACATTAACAATCAGAAAAGGATCGAGGAGAAATGGAGAGACCTAGAGACCGCTATGGTGGACTCTGCAAATAATGATGTCCTCATCCTACAAATCAATGCCGAGTTAAAAGAGGCTTACCGAGCAAAGGAGGAATTCTAGAGATAACGGAGTAGACAAATGTGGCTCAGCCTGGGTGATAAAAAAATGGCTACTTCCATGCTGCCACTCGAGGCAGAAGAGCAAGGAACAATATATCAATCATCGAAAATGGAGAAGGGAAAACAGTCTATGAAGAGGAACAAATAACATAAGCTATCACATATTATTTTCAGAAGTTATTCACCTCTCAGGAAGGGGATAGAGCAGGAACAGTCTCCAAAGCTATCCAGCCTCGTATCACCTCAGAGACAAACAAAAATCTAATCAGAATCTCCCTATGCTGAAGAAATAAAAACAACAATCTTCTCTATTCATCCAGACAAAGCACCAGGGCCAGATGGTTTTTCAGCTAGCTTTTTCATACAAATTGGGAAGCAATAGGACCACACATCACAAGAGGTCCAACACTTCTTCTCATCAGGCGTTTTACCGAGATCTATAAATGCTACTCATATATGTCTCATCCCAAAGATCAAAGATCCAAAAACAGTGGCAGACTACAGGCCAATAGCATTATGTAATGTCTATTACAAGATAATATCAAGGGTGCTAACCTCAAGGCTCCATCCGATACTAGATGAGATTGTAGCAGAGAACCAATCTGCATTCGTACCGGGGAGAGCAATATCAGACAATGTATTGATAACTCATGAGATGCTCCATTTCATGAAAACATCAGAAGCATAAAATAGGGGATCAATGGCTGTGAAAACAAATATGAGCAAATCATATGACAGAATTGAGTGGGAGTTCATCAGGCTAGTTCTTGAGAAAATGGGTTTCCACCCAATCTTGATTAAATGGATCATGCAGTGTGTCACCACAGTTAATTTCTCGGTCTTAATAAATGGTGCAGCAAGAGGGGCAATTATACCTCATCGGGGAATACGTCAAGGGGATCCACTCTCACCATATCTATTCATATTATGCAGTGAAGTACTCTCGAGCCTATGCAACAGAGCACAAGAAAGCGGAAAACTTGCTGGAATAAATTTGGCTAGAGGCAGCCCGAAGATAAACCACATGCTATTCGATGATGATACCATGTTTTTCTATAAATCCAATACAAAAGACTGTAAAGCTCTCCTGGACATCCTGCACAATTACGAGACATCATCAGGGCAAAAGATAAACTGCCAAAAATCTGGAATTACCTTCTCCAAGAGAACCCTGTAGAACACTCGGGATAGAGTAAAGCGAGAACTGGGAATTGAAACGGAAGGAGGTGTAGGAAAATACCTCGGACTTCCTGAGCATTTTGGCAGGAAGAAATCAAAACTTTTTAGTTCCATGGTAGACCGAATCCGCAGAGATCTATCTCTTGGTCCTCAAAGCTTTTTTCAAACACTAGAAAAATGGTCCTTCTCAAGTCAGTTCTCTCATCCATGCCTACATACACGATGTCATGTTTCAAACTACCAGTAAGCCTCTGTAAAAGAATTCAATCAGTACTTACACGTTTCTTGTGGGACGCAAATCCTGAAAAGAGGAAAATGTGCTGGGTGGAATGGCACAAGCTCACATGCTCACAAGAGGAAAAAAAGCAGGAGGCTTCAACAATGGTCTACTAGCAAAACAAAGCTGGCGACTACTTATAAAACCAGAGAGTCTACTAAGTCGAGTCCTAAAAGGCAAATATTACCACTTAACATCTTTCCTCGATTGCACAAGCTCAGAAGCAGCCTCTCATGGATGGAAAGGATTATTGATTGGTAGAGAACTCCTCAAAAAGAACCTAGGCAAAGCCATTGGAAATGGTCTTACTACGAGCATATGGGAAGACACATGGATATCTACAACAAAGCAAATCCGACCCATAGGACCAACACAAAAAGAAGTATACGAGATGAAAGTGGCTGACCTATTCTTACCAAATTCAAAGGAATATAATGTGGATCGGATTAGAGAACTCCTACCGGCTTTCGAGAAAGATATCGTATGCATAAAGCCTAATATATGCGATGCTGTAGACAAACATATTTGGCTTGCTAAATCAACATGCGAGTACTCAACAAAAACTGGATATCACACGGCATGCTCGGCTGGCCATAATGAACCGCTTCCTGCAGAAATGAACCGAGATTTTAACTGGCAAGGAGAGATTTGGGACGGTAAATCTCGCAAAAATTAAAATTATTCCTCTGGAAGATAATGCAGGGAGCTTTACCTGTGGGAGAGAACCTTGTCAATCGGAGAATAATCCTGCACTCGAGATGTACCTGATGCGGAGAACCTGAATCTGCAATCCATTTACTGTTCCGATGGGATTTCGCTCAAATCGTCTGGAGTTTAGCACCATACAAAAAAATCAATTGACTCCTCCAGTTTCCCATATATCGCGTCGGGATTCAGAGCACTCAAATCGGCAGTATGCCTTCCACCTTCAGGCATTGGAAATGGCCCTCTCTTTCCATGGATCCTCCGGAATCTATGGACTGCTCGGAATAATCGCCATCTTCAACAAAAGGAATTTCACTGCAGAAGAAACAAATATAAACTCAGTCAAAGGAGCACGAGAATTACAATGGGCTCAACCAGCGATTCAATCGATCTCACTTGTGCGACGAAGCAATCGGAGACCAAAGTTCCTGGCCGATTCTTCTAGATGCTACACGGACGGTGCGTGGAGAGAAGACATAACTGCAGCAGGTTTGAGATTGGTTTTCGAATCAAATCAAAAAGAAATCCTCCTACAAGAATCGAAGGCAATGAACTATGTGAGCTAGCCGTTGGCAGCGGAGGCTCTAGCCATCCGATTAGCGCTATCGCATGCGCTCAATCTGGGTTTCACAAAAATCTGATTCGCTTTAGAATCCAACCAATTGGTTTGAGCAATCACGGTTGGACGACCCCCCTATCAGAAGTTTACGGGATCCTTCAGGATATATCTCAACTTTCATCTAGATTTATCGATGTATCTTTCATCTTTATTCCAAGGGAAGCCAATTTGTTGGCTGACTCTTTAGCAAAATTTTCCCTTCGTACCTTCTCTTTGGTACAAGAGGAGAACATTTCGGTTTAACCGTTTTAATGAAATGAGTTTAGAACCAAAAAAAAAAGATGTTGTGTCTTAACTCCAAAATATATGGGTATTTGTTGTTTACTAACGTTTTTCGCTTTCTTTTTATTGTTTTTTTAGTCGTTTTATTGAATCAAATTTGTTAGGCAATTATGACATTTTCTAGGAATATGTGTGTTTGAACAATCTATTTAGTGTCTCATAAGGTTTGTTTCGAGCATGCAACAAACCCCATGACTAGACTCCCTCCTAGAAAATTTCATCCTATGAAGATTTTGTTGGATAGAAATCTATATTTCTATTGGACTACTAACTAAACTAAATTTTCTCATCAGGGATTCGATGTTGGGAAACGGATCAAGACATTTGGGATTTTCTTTACATCCTTTGCCACTCTCTTGATAATCTTGAATGGCCATACTCATTTTTATTTTGATACCACACCATTATCCTACATTCTTTGATCTCCATGCATGCATTCTTATCATCATTATCATATAAGCATACAAATGCAAAAACTTCAGAGAGAAAAGGTTGACATAGCTTTCCTGCCACTTAGGTGTGTTTACAGAAACGTTAGCTAGAATAAACATCATCTTTATGTCTAGTGTGGTTTCTTGAAAAATTAGGGATTAAGACATTATTTTTATTTCTTTGTGTTGTCTCTGAAAGTTTGGAAGATAATGAGACCCCTATATGTGTCTAGTATGTTTTCTTTAGGAATTATTTATTAGGGTTATGAGACTAATGTGTAAAATACATTTCTACTCTTTAAAAAAATAAAAATGAAAAACGTGAATTAACTACAGAGTAGGAACAGAAGAGTGAAAATGTGTCTCAATGTTTCAAAAATTTCCCAATGAAGCATAGTGATAGTTGGATAAAATGGATTGTGGATTGTTGGCGGTTTTTAGTGGTTAGAAGGCTATGTAGTTCATAAGTTGATATATTCTGTCTTGCGGTTTTGCATCCTCTGGCGCGCCTTGGAACCCAAAACACATTAAACTCTACCACAAATTAGCCATCACTTACGAAGCCCATTTTCTAGTCGAGAACCTTTAATGAGAAGCTCACACCAAAAATATATGAATGTAGAGAGTTAACTAACGTGAATTCATAGTTTTTAAGGTTTTTGATTCAGAGTATGAAGCAGGCTTGCAAAAGTTATGGTGGGATAATAGTGAGAATGTTCTGACCATATTATGTTTTACGTGGTCTGCATGTTATAGTTCAGGACATGGTTCCTAAGGATATGTGAGTTCCTGAGATTTTCAAACGTATTTCTTGTGCTTGGTACTTTATTTGTTTGATGGCAAGCAAAAGACTAAGTCTACGGGAGTTGATAAATTAGGTTTTTACCGGCTTTGAACCTTTTTTTTTAAGTCTTTTATCAAGTCAAAATATATATTTAGAGTTTTTTAATCCTATATCGAGTCTTTTCATGTTTTATGAGATTTTGGAGGAAAATGAGTCATTTTGGGTGCAAATGAGCATTAAAAGATGCATAATCATGCAGAGGTGTTAAAGGCCTTCCCACCGATATATCAAGCTCAAATTTTGATGCAAGATATATAATTGGGTTAGATTTCATGTGGAAGTGGTGTGATGTCATTCCAACGGTGCGATCGAAAGTTATGCCAGTTTTCGTGAAGTCAGTCCAGTATGACGAGCAGAAGAAGCATGTGCATGAAATTTCCAGTGGCTAAATAGATCGAATGATCCACTCATGGATCGATCGATCCATGCACAACAGACACAGAAAAATTCCACAAACTAAATATATCGACCGATCCCCCCTTTTGGATCGATCAATCTACCTTCCAGACAAAAAAAAAACAGTTTTAAACTTCCTATTTTGCCCTAGAATCATCTTAACTCAACCAAATCCGACCCTAGACATATATATACTTATTTTAAGTTATGTTTTGAGGCTAAAATTCATTTTTTATAGACTTTTGTATCTATTTCTTTGGGGAGAAGATCTTTGAACCTCTTTTGACAAACTTGGAAACCCTCTAATTTATCTATTGAAATTTTATAATGATTTATCTCATATCTCTTTGCTTGTTTTATGCAATTATGTATGAGTAGATTCATAGTTAGATTTCAAGAGAATTCATGAATTGCTAGTTTAGGATTGTTAGAGAGGGAATTATCTATGGTTTCTTCATCTATTGTTGATCATAATACTGAAACTTGACTCACGGCCTAGTTTTTGATCCTAGGTTATTTGACGTTTCGAAAGTGTTTGATTGAATGCGTGATAAAATATAGATGAGCAAAATATTCTTTAACCAACGGGAATTGATGTTATTATGTTTTGTGAACTCATCAAACTCGCTTATAATGCAGTTTAGGTTGTTGAATTCAACGAGAGTTAGTGTTCATAAATCTATAACATAGGGATTTAATACTCTGGGAGGAGATTGATATAGTTTAGTGATTTATGTTTGAGAACGATGCCCAATGCTTTTCCTGCCTGATTATATGTTCTGCAATTTATGTTTTCAGCGGATGTCTCTGAAGTCTGACGCCTTTAATTCATAGTTTTTACATCGATTTACTTATTTACTTTATTTGCAACAAAACAAACAAACCATATTTTGTCTTAGCTCTATTATATTCTCACAGATTTGTTGTGTAACATTGGTCTCTGTGGATTCGATCCCATAATTACTAATGTGATTTGTTGTGCACTTGCAATGTCTTTTATTGGGTTAAAACATGAGTACATCAGCAGTGCTGTGGAATTTCCAATAAATTTTGCATCAATTAAATTGCAGAAACTGCATTTTATAGGAATCGAATTCCAACCTGATTTAGAAATGTTTAAATCTTTGATCACTTGACTAAAACACTGATCGGAAAAGTTTTGAAGTTCATTATTTACAAATAAATCAACTAGAAATGATATAAAAGTAAAAAAAAAATCTAGATAAACATGGTGCTAAGTATCATCCAAAAAAGTAAATGTGTACCTTCTAAAAATAAGCTAACCACAAAGAAACATAAGTAAATTAAATATTTATATTTATTTTTTGTCGTCCATTTCATTTATTAAACTGGAAAGTTGTAGGGTACATTGTTCCAAGATATTACAAAGCTTAAGAGTTTAGATCTAGTTTCTTTTGCTAGTAGATCGACTACAAAGTTAAATGGTCAAGGGATTTTCAGGAACTTGAAATTGCAATTACCACCACTGAGATTCTTGATATATTGTAGATATGTTTATATTCCTGAGTGTCTCCATCGTGGCGCTTGATGATGATTACCGGGAGTATTAAACGTTTTAAAGAGAATTACAGAATCACCACAAAATATTACCGTCAAGTAACCCATTTCTTTCAAGTGAGTTAGCGCCATTTGTAAAGCTTCGGTCTCAGCTTTTAGTGGTGTGCATGTGGTGTAAATGGCAGTCATTCCCTTAACAACCAGTTTGGTCTCTTTGTTAAATAGAGCTCATCCTATTCCTGCACATTGAGAAGGAGAAACCCATGAACCATCAACAAGGCAACAATAGTCATCGGTTTCGAGGATAGCTTCTTGAAATGTTTTCACAATCATCAAAGCTTCCTCTTCCCAACGATAACAATTTGAATGGAGTTCACTGACTTGAATCTTATCTAAAGTTTTTTTTTTTTTTCATTGGTTCATCTTATCTTAAGTTGTTACTTCATTCCACAGATAATGATCCATGAGAGCCTTATTTATAACTTCTTGAATAGACCATTGTTTATTTTGAAAGATCACGTCGTTTCTCATCTTCCAGATTGACCAACCAATGAAATGGAATAAACTCACATCCTTTCTATGGTTTCCACAAAGGCTCAGCCTTAATTCCACATTTTGACTAAATGAATTATGGTTTAAAGATGCACCTGAGACATGAGAAAGTGGTGCTTGCTCCCAGATTTTCTTACTGACTCGACATTGAAACATCATATGATTCAAAGTTTCAGACTCTTCTCCACATCTTTGACATGTATCATCTGAGATCATTTTTCTCTTTTCTAGATTATCTGCAATAGAAAGTGCATTATGTAGAGATCTCCACCAAAACTGTTTAATTTTTGCTGGGATGTTGAGGTTCCACATTCCTATATATACTCCTTGATATGTACTATTATTTGCAGAATATAAAGATCCATGGAGAGAGTTATGAAGCTTATGAAGTAGCTGGTAGCCAGACTTCACCGAATAGCTTCCATCTGAGGTATATGCCCAATTAACAGAGTCTGAAACACCTATAGCAAAAGACCGAATCAATTTAATAAATGGTGAATTAGGAAAAATGGTGTGTTTGAGTTTATAATTTGCTAAATGGGTGTGTTTTAGATGGGTAGTAAGGAGTTGGGTAGTTTAAATAGTGACATTTTCGAAATGACAAAAATGCCCCTATTAGTGTGAAAAGTAAGAGAGAGAAATACCCAACCATCCATTTTTACTGTACACACACGCGCATTGACCGCGCACTGGTCCGAGAATAAACGACGTCGTTTCTTCTATGAGAAGGATTTAGGCCTTCCAATTTGGGCCTTGACACTCAGCATTTGGGTTGTTATGTCTAATATTTTTGTTGCTGAATTTGGGTGTTTCTTCCTTTCAACAGTTTCAACAGTTGGGGGTTTTGTAGGTGAATTACATGGATTGGGAGGCGGGAACTTTAAAACATTGAAAATAAATTGATTTTCTTTTACTGTTGAAAAACCCTTGATTGCTTGGCTAATATCGATTTGTTAGAAAAACGAGTTTAGAATTTGGGATAAAGTGTACGCCACTTTGGTGAACTACCATTTCAAAGATTTCTATCATTCCTGTAACTTATGAGAGGAAAAATGGAGACAGACAAAAGGTTTATGGTTCCAAGAGATAGAGGGAAAGGGATTATGGTGAATACAGAAGACGGTAGGTCTCATCTCTACTTTTAAATTATCGTACACTTGGGATTGGGAATAAAATTGGGTAATTTTTGAATACGAAATCCTGCAGATGCGTACGTGATTGTAATGGCAGGACGGTGGATACGATACATTAACGGAGTATGAGATTTCAAGATTGAGAAGTCGCGAATGGGTAGATGCATCAATTTAAAAGGGGTTGATGGGGTTGTGAGTCTCAGAAAAGTCATTAGTACCGAGTATGAAGAGCCATCTCTGCACGTCTTTGTCCAAATATGTTATTGGATGGATGACGCTCTCGCTGAGCTCAATGGAGATGGGTCAGCTCCTGTGGAGATCTGCACAAACATCAGGTATAGAGCTTTCAAATCTTTGCATAAAAGTGATAGGTCACTCAACCTTTTTGTCACATTCTAGCGTTATGAGTCCTCAGGCTCACCATATTAAGTACTAAAGAAGGGGTTGTTCCAAAACAACAAACTAAAGATGGCTGGCTGGGTATGTTTAGAGGAAATAACATGAGTAACATTGGGAAAAAAGAAGTTCATGATCCTGCTGTGTGTACACATGATCCTGCTGTGTGTACACCATTCGGCATAGTAGAGTGTGGGGGGGCAGATTGGTTGGGAAAACAATGGAAAACCAGAAGCAACCACAAGTTGTGCAAAAATGTCAGAGGCAACCACAAGTTCTAGGAAAAACTTAGGGGCAACACCAGGTTTTGCAAAAATGAGTGTTGCAGTCCCAAATTCTGCAAAAATAATAGAGGCAGCACCAAGCTATACAAAACAAAAAGAAACTACGCCAAGTTTGGCGAAAATAACTGAGACACCCCCATGTTTTGAACAGGAAGATGTCATCAATGTGGTTGCAGATCTTGCTGCTGCATTTGAAGCGTCTCTTACTCCCGATGATCATCCTGCAACAGTTGAAACGGCTCTTATTCCTGTTGAACCTGGTCCCAAAATTTTCAAGGGAAAACAGGTTGTAGAAGATAGAGGCAGGGATGAAGAAGATAGCGGCGAAGATGATGCAGATAATCCGGGTGAAGATGGATCTGTTAGCGAAGATTACGATTGGGACCACTGGGACGATTTTGTTCTAAGAGACGGCAATGATCCTCTGGATCATTTGAAAAGTGATGGAAATGATAGTGGAAACGCGGAGTGGGACAGATCATATGGGGAACTCGATGATGATGGAAATTTTGTGTATCCTTCAATGGCAGGGGAAGAGCGTGGACTCGATGATGAGACAAGGGAAGTGCATGGACTCCATGATGAGACAGGGGGCTGCGTGGACTGAATGATGAGCCAGTGGGGGTGCGTGGTCACACTGATGATGATGATTTCGTGGACTCCCCCGAGGCAGTTAGGAGAGATAATGGGGGTGCCGCTTTGATGAAGGGTATAAGGGTAAGTGAAATATATAGTTATGAGGATGTTGAGCCAATGTTTAATGATATGGAAAAGAGCAAATATAATATACACGATATTGATTTAACAAGGGAGGATGACGAGATTTACGTGGGAAAGTTGTTCAAGAACAAAGAAACATTCAAAATAGTAATAGCTATATACTCAATAAAACGAGTTATCACATTCAAATTCAGTCATCACGAGAAGTTTCGTACAGTGGCATCGTGTCCAAGCAAAGTTTGTGATTGGAGGGTGATGGCAGCGTAGCTGAAAAGTTGTGAATTATACGAGGTCCGAAGGATATATTTGAATCATACTTGTGATGCCGACACACAAAGCGCTTGGTCAAAAAGAGCAACATCGAAAGTTATAGCATCATTGCTCATATCAAAATATGAAACCTTTGTGGTAGGTCCACGTGTAGAAGATTTGCCGCTTACAATGCTTAAAGAGTACAGATTGACAGCTTCTTACTGGAAGTGTTGGAAGGCCATGGAGTTGGCAATAGCATCAGTGATTGGGACAGAAGAGAGTTCGTACAAACTATTGCCATTATACTTTCATGTTTTAAAATATGCGAATCCAGGAATAGTTTGCCACCTACACACAGTTTTGGATGATAATAATTATCGAAGGTTCAAGTATGCTTTCGTGTCGTTGGGTGCTAGTATTCAGGGGTGGGAGCATTTGCGGAAGCTCATTGTGATTGATGGTACGCATCTACATGGGAAGTACAAAGGGTGTCTTCTGACAGCAAGTGGGCATGATGCAAATTTTCAGGTATTTCCCATGGCTTACGCGATTGTGGATGCCGAGAATGATGACTCATGGGCATGGTTTTTGAATAAACTATATGATATTGTGGTTGATGGCCATCACTTAACTATACTGTCTGATAGGGCATTGTCTATATCCCATGGAATAAAAATATCTTATCCCCTTGCAAACCATGGGGCATGCCTTGTACACATTCAGCGCAATGTTAAGAATAGATTCGGAGGAGGGGCTCTAAAGGAGATGGTTGGGAGAGCTGGTGATGTTTTCAGGGTTTCACACTTCAAAAGGATATATGCGGCTATCAAACGAAGAAAATTGGCTTGCTGGGAGTACTTGGAGAAGATAGGTGTCGAGCATTGGACACGCTCGCATTTCAAGGGGAAAAGGTATAATTTAATGTCCAGCAATATTGCAGAGTCACTGAACAATGCTCTTATTCCAGCGAGAGAGAGCCCCATAGTTGCGCTGCTTGAATTCATCCGTAGGATGCTTAGTAGGTGGTTCCAGGCTAGAAGAGTGAAACTACAAAAGACTGTTGGAAAAATACCCCTGTAAGTTGAGAAAGTGTTGAATAAACAGTTGGAGAAATCGACTAAATTATCAGTTGGTGTGGCCTCGTTGTGGGATTTCGAAGTAAGTTCTAATAACCTAACTACATTCCATGTGGCGCTTGATAAGAGGACATGCACCTTCTTAGAGTTGATAAGCTGAAAATTCCTTGCCGACATGCGAAAGCAGCTTGTACCACAAAAGGGTTGCCATATAGGGGCTACGTGGATGAAATATACAAGAAAGCGCATTAGTCGCATACTTTCGACGGAATAATTCTATCAGTCCCCGATCCAGATGACATATTCGTACCAGATGATGTACGAGAGCTTGATGTTCATCCACCAAAGACAAAAAGACCGTCGGGACGGCACCCAAAAAAGAGAAAGCCGTCCGTAGGCGAATACCAGGTATATCATTCTTATACATTGAGTGTGGGGTTTTTTTTATCAAATATCAGCAAATAAATTATGTTTACATAACACATTATATTTGGGTTTTTACAGCTTTCAGCAAAAAAGAGCAAGCCAAACAAGTGTGGTAGACGTGGAAGATGTGGCCATAATCGGTTGACCTGCCTAAATTCGATTTGAAATAATTGCTAACAATCTTTTATCGGATACTTTAACAACCCACCCCTGTGTAGGTTTTTGTTGTGTAATAGAGTGTGGGCTTATGTTTTTGTTTCATACAATGTTCTTATGTTTTTGTTTCGGGGAATGTTTATGTATTGGGTGACCCAAGGTACTCATGTACAAACGGTTTCTCTGCTTACCAGTCAAGGTATTCAGCCATTCTTCGGTGTACACCGTTAATGTGTAAACCATATACACATTATGTACACAATTATACAGTGTACACTTTATAAACATTCTGTACACCTTTAGTTTAACACAATTTCTGGATACCAGTCAATGTGTTCAATCATTCTTCGGTACACCTCTAAACAATGTGTACACCTTAACTGGTATTCATTTTAATGGTGTATACCTAATATAATTTTAATCGTATAAACCTTTTAACTGTGTACACCTAATATAGCTTTAAAGGTGTACATAGGTCTTTGATATACACCTAACATATTCATACAATGTTTATCGAATATAGAACTTACAACTTTACGGAAACTTTAGATTGGTTGTTTGGTTTAAATATTTATTCCACATGTTTAATATGACATTATTGTAAAAAGTGTAAATAAAATATGTACACATATAACTGTAAACCTCCCGAATTTATGTTTGGGTATAATTTCATAACTCCTGTCATATCAGAAATTTGACTATTTGGTGTCAAATAATAATGGTGGCCAGTAAGTATTAATTGCTGAAATTAATCACCATAAAACAAACACTTTCCCCAACGGAATTTTATTTTTACAATTTAGTTCTTCTTCACAAAACTTTTTTTTTTGGGATAATAACAAGTGGTTGTTTGGAGGGATGCCTATGTATGGGAGGTATTGTTTCAGATTCTTAAATAACTAAATCTCCACACAAACAAACAACATCTCCTTTTTCATATTTTTCTCTAGTAAAAAGCCATTCACATTGATCCATCATCTCTAAAGAAACACTTCGCATCAATCCATCCCGACCAATTCTAAAACCATGGCATATAAGAGGCAGAGGCGAGATCAGCCGTTGGATGCTACGTTTTTCTATCTCCTTACACTTCCAGATGATTTGTTAGAGAACGTGCTTGCAAAAAGCACAAACTCGGTCCAGCAAATGTTAACCATTCGGAGAGTTTGCAAACGTTTCAACAACTGCACAAAAAAACATTGGTTTTTTGCGCTCGGTTGACCCGGTGGATTTCGAACATGCTTTTTGGGAAGGATTTTAGGAATTTGCGAGTTTATTGAGAATATTATATGATGCACGGAATTCTAGATCTGTGTTCATGAAGGGTATGCCACAATGTTTTTATCGCAAAGACATCAGGGGGATGGCTCTCATTAAGGGGGCAGCCGATGAGGGGTACTTGGTATCAATATATGTTTACGGGATGTATATGAAAGGAGTCCGTGGAGACAGCGAGGGGGACGCCTATCTTAGAAAGATAGGCTGACGAACAATGACGACAATCATATGGAAAATCATCAACGACCGGCCGCGTGGATACCCATTTGAGAAGCCTACAGAGTTCATTGACAAGTTGCACGAAACAAATTCGCAATTCATGACTTTGTGGTCTTGCCCCTGTGGAGTACCTGATCCGGATCTCCATTGGAATGTTGAAAGGTTCAATGGGCCAAACATGTGCACATCCTGTGTTTGGGCAAAACAATTGGAAAGGTACATCAAATACATTCATTACGTTGTGAGGACCGTCCCGTCAATGGAAATGTGGTGAAATTTTGAGATATAATGAAACTTATGTGTTCTCATTTACAATATCTACAATTTGTTTCGTTATACGAGATGAATTTAGAATAAGAATACTAAGTTTTCTGTTTGTTGTAACTAAAAAAGTAATACATTTTAATGTATTCTCATTATCACATCTAAAATGTAACTATAATTTCATTGGAGAAAATAAAAAGCCCCTATAATTTTTGTACACCTAGACCTGTACACACACACCTGTACACCTAACCCTGTCCGCCTAATCCTGTACGCGTAATCATGTACACCTAAACTTGTACACGTAATCATGTACACCTAAACTTGTACACCAAATTCTATACACCTAATCATGTACCCATACACCTGTACACCTAGACATGTACGCCTAAACCTGTACGCCTTATCCTGTACACCTAACATGTTCACCTGTATCTTGTACACTTTAACCTATACACCTATACATGTACACCTATACATGTACACCTAATCTTGTACACCAAAACCTGTACAACTAAACATGTGCACCTATACATGTACACCTAGACATGTACACCTGAACCTGTACACACAAACCTGTACACCTAAACATGTCCACCTATTCATGTACACCTATACATGTACACCTAAATCTGTACACCTAATCATGTACACCTAAATCTGTACACCTACTCATGTACACCTACACCTGAACACATAGACCTGTACACATAAACTTGTATGCCTAATCAACCTAATTTGTACACCTAATCCTGAACACGTAAACTTGTACACCTAATCATGTACACCTATACCTGTACACCTAGACCTGTACACCTAAACATGTACGTCTAATCACCTAACTTGTACACCTAATCCTGAACACTTAAACCTGAACACCTAGTCCTGTACACCTAATCATGTACACCAAAAACTGTATACCTAAACCTGTGCACCTATACATGTACACCTAAATATGTACACCTAAACTTGTACGCTTTTCCTGATGTGACGTCGTGTACACCTTTAGTCGTATTCATATACTGAATACATAATCAGTTTAAACCGTACGTATGATTTGTTTACTTGACTCTGAATACCCGACTATTATATTTTTGTTTCATAGAATGTTCTTAAGATTTTGTTTCATTAAAATCAAACAATAAAACATATTCAGACTTTAAAAACATACGTAACATTGCTACAAAAAAACCATAATATTGAAAACAAGTTAACATAGGAAGCGTTAAAACAAAGAGATATAATAAAACAATAAAATAAAAGCCAACATGAACTACTAAAGCATGAATCTTATGCGTAGGGCCGACCATTTAAGAAAACAGTGTTCGCAGTTCGGGAACCTGGAACTATCGTAATGGTCGTATACACATTCCAGGTTCGGTTCTTCATCAAAGTGTTCGGGGTACCTCCAGGTTTCTCCAAAATTGTCTTCATAAGGTGGATCAAACTCCCAGAAATGAAGTATGACGTCGTCCGAAACCCAACATATTTCCGGTGACTCATACGGGACATGAAGACTGAACACCAATTTTAAAAAACAAATTTGCTCTTTTTGGGCGACCAGTGCACATTAGCAACATAGCACATGCATATGTTGCAAGGCAGTTATATGGTACAAGAGGATATAACATCCTAATCGCGGAATAGATCTTTTGCTCTTGGGTCACAAGTCTTATAGCTTCAAAGTAAATAGCGCGAGGATTATTTGCGAACAAACAACGTACGAAGAAATCTCGGTGAGCATTGTCAGGGGCTATTTTTAAAGGGTAGCCCACAAGTTGGGAAATGTTGGCTGTTTTGAGCACTTCGGAGGTGTACGCAATGTCTCTCCCACGTTTTCATGTACGAATAATCGGGCCAAGATAGTAGCAGTCTACCTGAGCTACTTTTTTCACAATGGTTTCGAAAACATTATCCGGTAGATATTGCATTCTCATGCGTTTTTTTTTTCTTTGAGAAAATATAGGTTTTCATCTATGTGATAATGAAGCCCTTATATATTCGTGGAAAATAGATGTTTAATTAATGACTTATTAAATTGTAGAAAATAGATGTTTAATTACTTTGTTGTTGGTAACGAGTTAATACATAATGGATTCACAATTTAATAGTGGCGAAAAGATGTTTCATTACTTTGTTGTTGTTAACAAGTTAATGCTTACCTACTGAACTTTAAGAGATGTACACAAAATGATTGTACACCTGAGTCATTGATAGTTACTTGGGTCTGCATAATATGTACATGTTTAGGTTGGGAGAAACAAACTTTTAGTCCGATTATGGTTGTAATGGTTGTCCAGAAAAGAGTTAATACATAATTAATTTGTCTATAAAAGATGTTTACTTACTTTGTTGTTCAATTGTAGAAAATAGATGTTTAATTACTTTGTTGTTGGTAACGAGTTAATACATAATGAATTCACAATTTACTTGTGGCGAAAAGATGTTTCATTGCTTTGTTGTTGGTGAATAGTTAATACATATATTTTGTTGTTGTTAACGTGTTAATGTTGACAAAGGATACTTTTTGAACATAATTGAATTCTCTTTCTTTTATAACATAACACAATTTCCTTTATTAAGGATGCCAGTTTAAGAGATGAACATCACATGATTGTACACATGAGTTATGATAGTTATTTGGGTCTGCATAATATGTACAGGTTTAGGTTGGGAGAAACAAACTTTTTGTCTGATTATGGTTGTAATGGTTGTCCACTTATTTTTGACAACTTGAAATAACTAAACTTCCCAACTTTTAGACAGCCAATTATGCAAAGTACTAAACTAAACTTCACAAAAGAAATGTTTAGACATAAAATTCACTACAAAAAACAGCTGATTCCCGACGGCCATATCGGTCGGGAAACCGTCGGGAAACGGCTTTCCGGACCAATTCCCGACCAATTTGTCTCGTCGGAACTAGAGCGTCGGGAATCAAAATTGGTCGGAAATTGGTCGGAAATTTCCGACCGATTTCCGACCATTATATTTCCCGACCGGATTCCGACGAATATTAATAGTCGGGAGAGTTTCCGACGATTTCCCGACGAGTCGAATTCCCGTCCAATTCCCGACAATATTCTGACCTAATCCCGAGGACAAATTTCTGACCTATTCCGGACCGGATAATTTCCGACAAATTCTGGACCGGATAATTTCCGACCAATTCCGGACCGGATAATTTCCGACTAAATCCGGACCGGATATTTCCGACCAATATCCGACGGGTTATTAAAAAACAGTATTTTTAAAATTCTTTAAATTAATGATTTTTTAAAATTAAAGTAAATTAATAATTCGAAAAAGAAAATTAAAATTAAAATATAATAATTGTTTTGAAATAAAATTAAAATATAATAATTGTTTTGAAATAAAATAAAATTGTTTTGAAATTACAAAAACATTAAAATTAAATTCCCGATCCCGATCCCGATCCTGTTTCCGTTTCCCTTATTCCCCTTCCCGTGCCCGGGAAATCCGAGAACTTCGATTTCATCCAGTCCGACATGGTAGCGATTTCCGACCTTGCCTCGGTAAGCTGTAGTTCGGTGTCCGCATTCGCCACCTCCAAAGCTGTTAGTTTTGAATTCAGCTTTTCATTCTGCTGGATGAGATCTTCAGAGAAATAAGGAGAACCCGAAGCCCTGACTTCCATAATCGGGACCTTACCCAAACCACCGCGACGCCGCCCTTTTTTATCAAGGGGAAATTCATGTAGAAATTTAAAATAAATTAGAACATTTTATAATGTAAAACTAAATGAAAAAAAAAAAAACTTACGTTGATAACGAGATTGTTGACCGTTTCCCGCGTCAACTCGAAGGAAGAGGAGGAGTCGGCTTGTGACTGCTGGGCCAGCTCGTCCTTCTTCTTCGTCACGTTCTCGTAGATCTCCCTCATAAGGGGATCATGAATAACCCCGATTGTCTTGTTCGTGTGGCACGTCTTCATCAAGTCCAAGTGATTCGGACGCACACCTCCGGCCTCATTTGTCTAAAAAAACAAAAAAATTTAAATATTAATAAATTATTTAACAATTAAATATAGAAAACAATGTAAAAAATAAAAAATTACCATTTGTATTTCTCGGGTCCGGAAGCTGGTCGAACCGGAGTTGTGGACGTACTGTCCCTTACCGGAGCGATCACTCTTTCGGTTTCCCGAATTAGTCTTCGAAGTTTTCTCTGTCGCGGAGTTTTGCCAATATGGTTTGTAGTCTTCCCAAACCGAAGCGTTCAAGCCTTTCGGTTTGTCTTGGCCCTTCCTCCACTTTTGCTTCCACTCGTTCATGTTTCTCTTGAACTGCGTACGCGCCTCCTTCATAAACTCCGTTTCAACTGTGGTCGTGTCGGAGTGATGCCATGTAAACTCTTGCTAAGAAAATAAAAATAAAAACTTATCAAAATATTAAAAAA
>PKMM01018384.1:143904-240604 GCA_002933915.1 Eutrema heterophyllum
TGCAATAGCTCCATGGACGTTTCTAGGAAGAAGACCGGCAAAGGCAAATGGAAGGAGGCGTTGCATGACAACGTGACAATCATGACTCTTCATCCCTGAAAACTTCCCTTCTCCAATATTAACGCAATTACGAAGGTTAGATGCGTATCCGTCTGGGAATTGAACACTATGCGTAATCCAGTCGAAGAACTCCTCCTTTGAAGGCTCATCCAAACGGAAAGCGGGGGGCAGTGATTTTCCGTTCGACATTACATGGAGGTCCTTCCGCGAACAAATATCTGGCAAGTCCAATCTGGCCTTCAAATTATCTTTCGTCTTCCCTTGCACATTTAGAATAGTATTCGTGATGTTGTCAAAAAAAAAAAAATTCAATGTGCATGACATCTAGATTATGGCGCAGCAGATGGTTCTTCCAATATGGCAAATCCCAAAAAATACTCCTCTTGTTCCAATTGTGGTACTCGCCACAACCGTCTACGGGAAAATGACCATTACCACCACATAAAACCGTCTTCTCAGCACCAAAATCTCTCAACTGAGTGATGATGTTATTCCCATCCGGCTCAGGAGGTGGACCATCAAATACTTTTTTACCCTTTTTAAACAATGTCGTGCTCCGACGATATGGATGATCATGCGGTATAAATCGTCGATGACAGTCGAACCAAGAAGTCTTTCGGCCGTGCTTTAACTGGAACGCATCAGTGTTATCTTGACAATAAGGGCATGCCAACCTTCCATGAGTCGACCATCCAGATAGCATAGCATATGCTGGAAAATCACTTATGGTCCACATAAGTACCGCACGCATCGTGAAATTCTGTTGGAGAGAAACATCGAATGCTTGAACACCATCTTTCCATAACATTTTCAACTCATAAATTAATGGCTGCAAGAAAATATCAAGGGATCTCTTAGGATGCTCCGGTCCGGGGACGAGAATCGTGGAACAAAAACTCTCGTTTCATGCACAAACTAGGCGGCAAATTGTAAGGTGTGACGATTACTGGCCACAATGAATATTGCCTCCCATGTTTCCCAAAAAGGTTGAATCCATCTGTTGATAACCCAAGGTATACGTTCCTTGACTCATACGCAAAGCTAGGATAGACCTCTTGAAAATGTTTCCACGCTTCTGCATCTGAGGGATGAGCAATCTCTCTATCTGAGTTATGCTCTGCATGCCATCTCATAGGTCCTTCTATGCGCTCGGATTGATATAACCTCTTCAACCTCTCTGTTAGCGGCAAATACCACATCCGTTTAGGTGGAACTGGTACTCTGCCACCCGTTTCCTGATACCGAGGTTTCCCACAAAAACGACACTTGAGACGGTTTTCGTCCTTTCTCCAGTAAATCATACAATTGTCGATGCACACATCTATCATCTGATACGGCAATCCAAGACCAGCTACAAGTTTCTGAACCTCGTAGTATGAAGCCGGTGATATATTATCTTCAGGTAAAATACCTTTCACAAAATCAGCTATCGCATCCACACAATCCTCCGCCAAGTTGAAATCGGTCTTTATAGTCATCAACCTGCTTGCAGTTGATAAAGGCGATATTCCCCTCTACATCCTCCGTATAGTGGAAGCTTAGCTTCATCTAAAATATCAAAAAACTTCCGAGCTTCCAAATTAGGTTCCTCTATTCCAATACCATCATGAACATACGATGGTACGTTTTCACGAAACGCATCATTCACCATCTGAACGTTTGCATCTACTTCCGGTGTTGGTTCCTCTATCCTACCCGAATAATTAAAACTACTACAATAATGTTGCACCATTGAATCAGTTTCTCCGTGCGTATACCAAACCTTGTAACCCGGCATAAACCCATTCCTATAAAGGTGATTCCATACTTCCTTAATAGAGACTAATCTATGATTCCGACATTTAGTACATGGACAATACAATTTACCGTATTCCGACGTCATGCTATTGTTTGTCGCAAATGTCATGAATTCCTCAACACCTTGTGCATACTCATCCGTCATTTGATTCGTCGCTGGATCTTGCCGTCGTCTATCCATCCACGATCGAAAATAATCATAAGGGTTTGGATTTGAAGAAGACATTTTCTAAGTTTTTTTTTGTGTAAGTTGTGAATGAGGGTGGAGAGATATTTATAATGTATTTTCTGCGTATTTCCGACCGGTTTTCGACCTATTTCCGACCAATTTTATAATCGCAAACGGCTATAAAACGGCTAATGCAACAGGCAGATTAACGGATCTATTTCGTCGGAATTTGGTCTGGAATTCCGACCAATTTCTGACCAATAAAAGGCTAATGCAACGGTCAGATTAATGGATCTATTTCGTCGGAATTTGGTCCGGAATTCCGACCAATTTCCGACCAATAAAAGGCTAATGCAACGGTCAGATTAACGGATCTATTTCATCGGAATTTGGTCCGAAATTCCAGACCAAATTCCGACGAACTTACATCGGTCTCTAACTCGTCGGAAATTGGTCGGAATTCCAGACCAATTTCCGACCAATAAAATTTCGTCGGGAATTCCCGACCAATTTGGGACGGATCGTTTTTCCTCGGTATTTCGTCGGAAATTGGTCGGGAAATTCCGATGACATTTTATTGGTCGGAATTCCCGTCGGGAATCGGGCTGTTTTCTTGTAGTGATTATGCAAAGTACTAAACTAAACTTTCACTGATACAATGACAACGGAAATGGTTACACAAAAGGTGATGCATAGTGTTAAAACAAATCTGTTGGAAGATTCCTCTCTCGCCTTCAACATTGCGACCTTGTTTTTCAGATCTGACGCTTCTTGAATCTCAGCGAGGGTCCTCCCCACTAAATACACACATGCGGTAGAGTTTTTAATCTGCCTGATCTCTTCTCTGATATGGCGAATCTCATCCCGAGCCTCAATGAGAGTCTTGTTTCTGCCATCCCTGAGACGGCTCGGGATCGACCCAAGAAAAGAAGTGACAACCGCGTCCGGATCTGCCTGATCTGAAAGCGCATTTGACGAATTTTTGGCCAAGGTTGTCATCGGTCCATGATTTGATGACAGATCCAGGTAGACCACATAAGCAATTGGGTCTTGAAGTCGCGTGGGAGTTGTTTGTAGATTGACTTGAGGATGCCATCTGCGAGAAACAAAAATCGTGTGAGTAAAACTGAGCAACAAAAAAATCGTGTGAGTAAAAAATAGGGAGAAACAAATCTTGTGTGAAAAGCTGAGCAAAAGGTGAGAGAATATGAGAGAATAATAAGAGACCGAATAATAAATCGTGTCAAGTTACAAACTTAATTAAAGAAGAGAGAGAAAACTGAACAAAGGCTAGATAAGTAGATATGACAGTGAAAGACAGTGCGGAGGCGTGGTTGAGAAGCTGAATTTGCTTTTAGCACAATTGGGGAAAATTTAACATGTGCGTGGATAGCAATTTATCTCCATTATCCACATTTTAATTGTGGGGGAAAATTTGGCCTAGTAATAAAACTGGAAAAAACAAAAAAAGAGCTTCTAAACGGCTATATTTTGGCATTTTTACTTCAAAAAAGACTTTGAACACAAAACGGCTATTTCGCAACAATTTAATTGTTGTTTTTCCAAGTTTATCCCAGTTTTCCCAATTTTCCCAATTTTACGTTCATTAAAAGAAATACGATAGTGAGTTACACAACCAGCAAAAGTTTGATTGCAAAAATAAACATTTGTACACAAACCAGAAAACAATCGGGTTTAAAACATGCTCTTACCCAGTCTACCTTACCACATCCTTGAAAACATTGTGGAGAGAGTGGGGCGATGTTCTGTCCTTGGTGTGTGATTGATCTTGAGAGCAGGAAAACTTGGAAGAATCTCGTGTACAGTGACTATGTGCTAAGGTCAATGAACATTAGCATGATGTGCGTGGATCCAACGGACATCTTCAGGGGAACCGGCTACCGACCATTTTTTTAGAGATGTCTTGCAGTCGGCAATCCCGAGGCAATGTACTACGAGTCCCTTAGGCTTGTGACGAAGGAAAGAGATATGTTAGGAACGATCAGCATGCTGCACAATATTGCCTCCCGCAGGATTCAAAAACCAAATTTGCCGCAGCAATATTTTGCATATGCTATGGCCAATCTAACGTTGCTGCGACTCATTTCCAACATATCTTCCACGCATATGCTCCATTTCGGTCTGACCGTCTGAGACAACTTGGAGAAGGGCTGATAGGTGAGATATCAAGATATTTCCCTCCTTACGAGTCAAGTTTTACACAGTTGTTCGAATTCCCTAATTGCCCTTTTCTAAGCTTGCCCGATTGTGCGATGGATTGTTACATTGCGGGGGTAGACTTCTGCAACGATTGCTATTTCTTTTGGTGTGCACGACGCATAGCTCGTATGCTTTAAACAAAATGTTGTTCAGTTTGTCTCTGAGTATGTATTCAGTTTGTCTCTGAACATCTGCCTAGGAATTCAGTTTTAATTAAGTGGGGGCTAATGTTTTTGTTTCATACAATGTTCTTATGTTTTTGTTTCGGGAAATGTTTATGTATTGGGTGACCAAAGACTTGTAACACTAAGGGATTACAACAGCACTAATGTACACATTGTTACTCTGAATACCAGACCTTCTAAATATTCTGAACACTATTAATTGGTGTACACCTTCTAAAAAACAAAAACAATAACATTGGAAAGTCGTTAACATATGACGCATTACAAAATAGAGAGACAATAAAATAATAAATAAAACCGAATCACCATTGTTCCATAGAAGGACCTGTTCTAACAGCGTATGAGATGAAAACGAAAAACATTTTCACTTCTTCTTCCCAAAAGCATGAAATGCAAATGTTTAGGCCCTATCCAAAGTAACATAGGACGCATTACAAAATAGAGAGACAATAAAACAATAAATAAAACCGAATCACCACCGTTCCATAGAAGAACCTGTTCTAACAGCGTATGGGATGAAAACGAAAAACATTTGCACTTCTTGTGCCCAAAAGCATGAAATGCAAATGTTTGGGCCCTTTAACCATTGGTCATGCCAATAAAACAAGGGATTGGCAATAGCACAACCGCAATCCCATAGGGTGACAAATTGGGGATTATAAGCGTGCCTCCTCATGCTGAAATCCTCCGGCAATTCAAAATCAAACCCCTGGCGGCCTTCGTTCTTGATCTTTCGAATGATTCTCCTCAAATTTACTTTGGATAGTTTTGAGAGATAGGCATCGCCCTCTTCTTCTTCACGAACTGCTTTCATATACATACCGTACATATATATCGCAAGCAGGTATCCTTTGTCAGCTGCCTCCTTAATAAATTGAATACCTCTGACATCTTTGCGGAAAAAATAATCTTGCATTCCCTTCATGAACATCACTCCAGGATTTCCGGCTTCGAAAAAGGATTTCAAAAAGTTAGGAAATTCCCATAACCCGTCAAGCGTTAAAGGCATAACCATGTTAACTGGATCCACATAAGCGTAGAAACTCTGGGTCGTGTTCCACGAGGCGAACACTTCGAAAAATGTACACATATAGTCTGTACACCAATAATTACAGTTGTCTTTTCAAATTTATTCACAAAAAATGTATAACAACAATTTGAAAACATAAATTCATAAAACCATAAAACCCCTAAACTCATTACACGAAAACCCCCTAAATACATTTTCAGTTTATAAATACGACTAAAGGTTTACACAACATCACATCAGGAAATGCGTACAGGTTTAAGTGTACAGATTTAGCTCAGCTTTTAGGTGTTCACCTTTTCTTAGCGTTAGGAGTACATATTTAGGTGTACTGTACTAGGTGTACATGTTTAAGTGTACATGGTTAGGTGTACACGTTAGGTGTACAAGATTATGTGTACATGATTAGGTGTACATGTCAGGTGTACACAATTAAGCGTACAGGTTTAGGGGTACAAGTCTAGGTGTACATGTGTAGGTGTACAAGATTGAACACATATATAGTCTGTACACCTAAAAAAACAGGAAAGTGAAACGTCGGGTTCCACAAGGCGAACACGTCAAAAAATGTACACATATAGTCTGTACACCAATAATTACAGTTGTCTTTTCAAATTTATTCACCAAAAAACTGTATAACAACAATTTGAAAACATAAATTCATAAAACCGTAAAACCCCTAAATTCATTACACGAATTACTTTATAACAACCATTTGTAATACATCAAACATTTAGATAAACCCATAATAGAGCAATAACTATGAAGTAAACATCTTTTTTTAATTGAACAAAAACAGTAAGACAGTAAAGTAGAAATAGACTAGGGGATTAAACAGAACATCATAGATAAAAGTTTAAATTTGTCAGAAAAAATCTCTGGCTAGGGGTTTATCATAATTCACTTGGTTGCAGTTTCTGCGAATGCTTTGAAACAGTTCATAGCATATTGTTTGCGGAACTGATCAACATCTCTGTTTGTTATTTCAGACATCTCTTGTGGACCATGTCCACCTGTGTGCATCTCCAGAAACTTGGCGGCTACCGGTCCACAGTCGCCTGTCCTCTCATTCTAGTATAGTCATTCGGTCTGGAACCAGGTGTACGGTGTGGTCGGGATTTTTGAGGCAGTTTCCACCGGCAGGAAGCTTTTCAATAGCCAGGGAATGCACTCTACAACATGTGCCATGAGTGCAGCGCATTGTTTGTCATTCTTATGAACTGTGTATGAATCCAATACCTCTACCGAGCCAACCCTCAAGTTGATCACCAAACCCACCCAATGGGAGTTTGCCCAGTTCATTGGGGTGTACACCATGTCAACATTTTTCAAGAACTATGACTTCGGGGATTTTCCAGTTGACTTCCCCGTCACATAAGACTTCAGGTGGGTGCCCCACAAGAAATTTGCCTTATCCGTAGCTACTTTAAAGAGAGGGTGCTTTGAGATGAGAAGGGAGGTGAACCAATGATTAATAAATGCGACCCTGTCTTTCAGATATGTCTCACCTCTACGCCTCCAAAGCATAGATATTATGATCTGCATATGCTGAAATGAAGAACCGAGGTGATGTGGGAATGACATAAGTTATCAAATGGCAGATAAACAGTTGAAACTAAATAATTTTAAAAAGGGTGGAGCATGTACATCATCGGACACCCATTCTTGGCTTCGGGCAATGTTGAGAAAGAATTTGTTGCTGACCGTGTGACCAGTGACGATGGTATATTCTCTGCGTGTGGAGCAATAATAATAATACGTACACATTTAAGGGCATAGGCATAAGCAAAACCAATACCACATGATTTTGAAACGTTTCGATAGAGCATAGGCAAAAAAAATAAAAAAACTCACTAGTCTTGGTCTTTTGATAGAGCGTCGGAAAATATCTTAAACTCATCATTATCAAATGGAAGAATTGGGGCATACGGCTGTTTTTTCCGGCTTGCGAATAAGGCTTTGACACTGGGGTCGATGGTGTACTGACCATCAAGCAATTCTGATCGTTGGGGGACACGTTTTAAGTAAGGCTGAGCTGCGATGTGAGGTGTGTGAGGGCTCAATGGGCTGATCGATGATATTGGCATTCCCATTGAATGAGGGACAATTTTTGTATGTGGGTCAAAAACCTGTAAGGTAAAAAATTATAAAAAAAAACTCGTGCATACTCTTTTGTTGTAAAGTCATTTTTGGTGTAACGGCGTGATACGCCGTATTCTGAATATTCAGTGTACATGGTTAAATACTTAATAAAAGTGGCCCATCAAGTATAGGGGTTTGACAAAATTTGGTTACTGAGGGCAATTCAACAGCGACATGAAGCTGTTAAAGGAAACAGTCATTTAACTCATATTGCAAAAAATGAATCTGAGATAATAATTTGATAGTTGAATCATATTTACATCGGAACTGCTTAATTCTTTGACAACATCGCGAACACCAGAGTAATTGTCCCATCCATCTTCGATGCGACTATTTGTACTGCCACAATTTGAATGATTAAATGCACCATCCAATGCAACATCATCATTGCGCTTTCTTTTTTTTCTGTAACTCAACCTTACTGCCTCCTTCAACACTTGAGGTTAACATCAGAGACCTCGATAGATTTTGTTTCCCAAACTGGGGATCATCTTCTTCCTTATATGTGGGAGAAACATTGCCTTCTTCTTTATCCCTGGGAAGGGCACTGTCTTTTTCTTTATCTGTGAGGAGGGTATTCACTTCTTCTTTAGATCTCGGAGGGCCACTGTCTCCTTCCTCAACTCTCCAAGACGCATTCTGTACACTATTCAAGGTGTCAATCTTGCTGAAAATGTCTTTTTCAGATTATTAATCGCCTCGTCGATTAATGACTTGATTTCATTGAGGCTGGGGCAGCGTACACCATCCTCTGAGGTGCAATTCTCTTCATGTTCCAAATGTATTGGCTCTGAGGCCAGTTTTTGGCGAGATGATTTTCTTGCTGGCTCCTTCTTTACAGGTTGCCTGCATGACCTTTTAGGCTGACGACCTTTCTTTAACAGTACTTCCTTCTTTACAGGTATTTCTTCCTTTAAGATTCGATGCTTTGATTCAATGGCTAAAGCAGGTATCGATGCATCACCACCGGTGAAGTCAGATGATTTGAACTCATATCCATCGGCAATAAGCTTCTCTAAATAAATAACCTTCTCATCTTCAACATCATCTTCCCAACTAAAATCAATATTACTCAGATCCAGAGGGGGATAAAGGATCCCTTGCACAGTTAGCTGAAATGTATTTGTGCAACATTAACAGAGATAATAAAAAATGAAAGATCTACATTAATAGAGATAATAAAAAAGAGACCCAATCAAAAATGAAAGATAACTAATCTACTGAAATATGGTACCTCTGAGTTTGATTCAAATTCGATAATATCTTCAAGATGGAGAATTGTATTTCCTAGTCTCCCACCATCATACTGGAAGAAATCTGTCATGTCGTCTGGAGCTGGAATCTTGGACAACAACAGCGGAATTGAATCAAATGCTAGAAGGAAGGGGGAGAGGAAATCTCGAGCTCTGCTGCTTGAGTCTAAACATGAGCTCTTCTATGGGATCTACAATTGGTTTTCC
This sequence comes from Eutrema heterophyllum, assembly GCA_002933915.1. NCBI lineage: Eukaryota > Viridiplantae > Streptophyta > Magnoliopsida > Brassicales > Brassicaceae > Eutrema > Eutrema heterophyllum. Next base: position 152,965 of record PKMM01018384.1, read on the forward strand.
GGAAGAAGAAGTTGGAGGGCCTAATCGAGTGAATGTTTTCACAAAAGATTCTCTGCCCCAAGGATAGTTCAGGAAGAAATCTATGTCAGTCAGCATTTCGACGTACTCAAGGGTGACTTTAACATTTTTATCCGGACAAACGACAATGCCATCTACGATAACTATCAACGCAAGGCGCATCTTCTTCCACTCAGCTATGTATGGATCTTGCAACATTGTCACTACTTTAAGCACGTCAATGTCTAGATCATCCATTCTAAATAGTCTATTCCACATAGATATAGACTCCCTTTTCATGTGTTCTTTTATCTCATCTTCCGATGGAACTTGGCAGTAACTAAGACCAGTGATGATATGAAACTCGCGAAGGGATAAACGCATTGGCTTGCCGCCAAACACAAACCACAACTCATGCTTCTTCTTTGTTACAAGGGCACAACAGAGAAGAGAGTGGATAAGTTTGGCAGAGTTAGCGCATCTAGCCACGGGTAACCTAAACAATCTGCCAAATTGAGACGAAACGATAACGTCCAGCGCATTCGTCCCTTCCAACGACGGTGCAATCACGCTGAGTAAATGGGTCTTTGAGTAGATGTTTAACCGCGCCCCTATAGGATAACATCCAGGTGCGAACAGACGGGAGGGTAATTTCGAACAGACGACAGGTGCGAAAATTACCCTCCCATCTGTTCGCACCTGGATGTTATCCTATAGGGTTGCGGTTAAACATCTACTCAAAGACCCATTTACTCAGCGTGATTGCACCGTCGTTGGAAGGGACGAATGAGCTGGACGTTATCGTTTCGTCTCAATTTGGCAGATTGCTTAGGTTACCCGTGGCTAGATACGCTAACTCCGCCAAACTTATCCACTCTCTTCTCTGCTGTAACCTTGTAACAAAGAAGAAGCATGAGTTGTGGTTTGTGTTTGGCGGCAAGCCAATGCGTTTCTCCCTTCGCGAGTTTCACATCATCGCTGGTCTTAGTTGCTGCCAAGTTCCATCGGAAGATGAGATAGAAGAACACATGAAAAGGGAGTCTATATCTATGTGGAATAGACTATTTTGTGGTGGCTGTTCAATCTTTCTTCCTATATGGGTTCATGCCTAAAGGAGTAAACGCTACAATGCTCTGCCTTGCGCCCAAAAAAAACGGTTGCCCAAACAATAAGAGACTTCAGACCGATTGCTTGTTGCAACACCATCTACAAGGTAGTTTATAAAATTATTGCTAATCGCCTCAAATCTATCCTTCCAGATGGTATGGTGCCGAACCAAAGTGCATTTACTTCTGGAAAATGTGCTTCTAGCAATAGAGCTAGTTAAAGATTACCACAAAGAATCTCGGACGCCTCGTTGTGCTTTGAAATCGGACATAGCAAAGGCATTTGATACGGTACGTTGGGATTTTATAATTACAACTCTGCAAGCTATGGGGTTTCCGGAGATTTTTGTCATGTGGATAACAAGTTCTATATCCACGTCGTCCTTCTCAGTGTTGGTTAATGGGGATCTAGAAGGATTCTTCACTAGCCGTCGTGGTCTTCGACAAGGATGATCGCTCTCACCATATCTATTCGTTATTGCGATAAATGTGTTATCCTTGATGTTGAATAAGGCCGCAAACAAGGGGAGGATCGGGTTTCACATTTGGTGTAGGGAACTAAACATAACACATTTGAGTTTTGTGGATGATAATATGGTTTTTATGGACGGCTCAGTAGAGTCTCTTCGAGGAGTGATGAGGGTTTTGCAAGAATTTAAGGGTGATTCTGGACTAAGTATAAATGCGGCGAAATCATCTTTATTTATGGCAGGTCGTACTTTGATCTCTTTTCCTCAAGCAGCACGAGACCTTTGATTTAAATTGGAGAAGCTGCCCATACGATATCTTGGTCCCTCTCACGACAAAGAGCATGACAAAATTGGATTATGAACCATTAATCGATAAAATTCGAAGTCGCTTCACTTCTTGGTCAAGTAAGTCTCTCTCATTTGCTGGACGTCTTCAACTCATTCAGTCCGTCATTGCAAGCATTACCAATTTCTGGTGCTCTATTTCCGTCTACGGAAACGTTGTTTTGATACGATCGAAAGTATGTGCTCCGCGTTTCTGTGGTCGGGATCTCCACATATCACTACCAAATCAAAAGTAGCATGGCCTGATGTATGCAAGCCAAAGAAGGAAGGAGGTCTGGGTATTAGAAAACGTCATGACACTTCGCGTGTATTTTCGCTGAAACTCATTTGGCGTCTCTTTGAAAAGACTAGTTCTCTTTGGGTGGTATGGACAAAACACTATCTTTTGCGTTACTCTTCATTTTGGGAAGCTCCAACTAACACTCGTGGTTCTTGGATTTGGAAAAAACTTCTAAAGCTTCGACATTTAGCCTCTGAGTTTATTCGACATGAGATTCGCAACGGGGAATCAACATTTTTCTGGTTTGATAACTGGTTCCAAATAGGAAGGCTTATTGATTCGGTTGGGGAAGCGGGTACTAGAAACTTGGGGATCTCTCGCCTCGCGGTAGTAGCTGACGCGGTTCGGGATCACAACTGGACGCTCCGTCGTTGTCGCAGCCTCACACTTCGAGATTTGAGGGCGTGCATCATGGCTTCTCCGGTGCCATCATTTTTGGCAGGACAAGATGTGGTTTTGTGGCGGCATAAGCAATATGATTATAAAGATCAATTCTCAAGCAAGGCTACTTGGGAGCAATTACGTGAGGGGGGTATGACGTTGTGGTGGAGTTCCATGGTTTGGTTTTTTCAATCGATCCCTAGGTACAACTTCATCACTTGGTTAGCGCTGAGGGATAAACTTTCAACAGGGGATAAGATGAAGCAATGGGGGCATTATCAACCATGTTTGCTTTGCGGGAACGAAACGAGACAAGATATCATTTATTTTTCGCTTGTCCGTATACGTTTACGATTTGGAATTGGTTATGTTCGGACCTCTTACAAGGTCGTCCAAACCCGGACTGGGCAATAACCACTAGAGCTGTGTCGAGGAGGAGGAGTAACAAGATGGACTACGTCTTGACTCGTATGGTATTCCAAGCTTCAATATACAAAATTTGGCGAGAAAGAAACGGAAGGCGTCACCAACAGTCTCCTCGCTCTGCTTTGCTTCTTACTCACGTTATTAACAAAGACATCTGTCTTGGCATTCGATCTATGTTTCCAAAGCAGAGTGAAGACAACATTGACATCCTCACCTGATGGCGTGATGTTCGATCTATCCCAACTTAAACGTGTTGGTTGTTCAATTTTCGTGATCTGTTCTGTATTAAGTATATAAATTTTGTGCTTTGAATAATTTTGTTAATCTATGTACTCCTGTACATTCTCCTTTTTGTTGACTAATAAATATTACATTTAACAAAAAAAAAAAATTTATTTTATAATAAACTTTATGTACATTACAAGAAAACAAGCGAATTCTTATGAGAAATCCGTCGGAGATGACTTTTAAAATAAAACATTTCTAGAACTTTTATTTAATGCATTGTTGTGAATGAGAGTGAAAGAGATTTTATAGCTTTTTTTTTTTTTGACATTTCCTACGAATCCGATAAATTTTCAACTTTCAAACGGTTGTAACAATAGCTATAATAACAAAAACTATAATAACAACTACATTTTGACCATCATAAAACCGTCGGAAAATTCAAGTAGATAGATTCTGTCGGAAATCCATCTGACATTTCCTGCACATTTTCGACGAAAACGGATTTCCGACGAAAAACCAATGGATTTTAATTTCCTATGGATTTCTAACGGTTTCTGATGATTCCGAAAGCCTTCCGACGCAAAACCGATGGATTTTCCTACGGATTTCTAACAATTTCCGATGATTCCTCGGGCCTTCGGAAACCGTCAGAAATACCGTTGGTTTTCCCATGTTTTCTTGTAATGGTAAATTCCTCGTTTCTTTAGTGTTCAAACATAATCACAGCCGGGTTTATAGTTACGTGTGGTGTCCTGGTACTCTTATGCCAATTTATCAAGCCCCAAGACTAAACGAGTGAATGTCTGCATATGATTTGCAAGTTCTAGTCCAATTGTGATGACGATTTTTCTATTTTATTTTCTTCTTATTTGTTTTATTGTTACTAAAAGTGAAGATAACACGGTAGGCCACACTGCAAACAACTCAGGCCCAATACGAAGGAAACAAGACCAAGGCCCAATGCAGACGAAGAAATTGATCGAGCCCAACAATTGTTGTCTTCCTCCTCTGCAACAAGAGACAAATCGAGATTTGAATAGAAAAGCATAACGGTAAAACCAGCTGGAGAAAGCTATGCGATTGTACTGAATAACAAATTTGATTCCCTCTTATCATTAGGGAATAGCAAGATGTTTGCCACATGTAATCAAATCATTGAAAGGAGGATTCGGTCTAGAAAGTTCCTTAAGGTGCATAAAAGGAACCCCTTTGTAACGATGGAAGTTAAGTTGAATACAATGAAATTTTAGTCTAAACGCTCCCTCTTTCGTTTATTCGCATGGTATCATAGCTCTTCTAAACCTTCACATGTGCTGTAATGGTGGAGGCTCTCGATCCTTATCCCTTCCCTTATAATCTTCATGTTTCTAGTTATGTCACTCTAAAGCTCAATGATAGCAATTACCTTCTCTGGAAAACTCAATTTGAGTCCCTTCTTCGTAGTCAGAAACTTCTTGGTTTTTTCACTGGTCAAGTTACCTCACCGGCGTCTACTGTCACAGCTACGGTCAACAATGTTGTCGTCACGTCTCCAAATTCAGCCTTTGATCTTGGACCTGCCGTGATCAACTCATCAAGTCGTGGCTCTTTGGCACTCTCACTGAAGAAGTGCTCGGTTATGTTCATGGTTTAGCCACATCTCAAGATGTTTGGCTATCTCTTGCTGACAACTTCAACAAAAGTTCTGTCGCCAGAGAGTTTGATCTCCTGATATGCTCAAATTAATACCATAAAAAGTACTAAAGCAGTGTTGCAGTATAGTTAGGGGTCGAACACAAGAACTCCAGATATCACTCAATAGATTATAAAGATTAGAATTAAGCTAAACCAATAGTTTCTACACTAAAGCAATGCGTAAATTAAATGTGTTGTAAATCGATGGAAAGAAAGATAGGCTCAGGGTATTTCTCAGGAATTCAATGAATGCAGATAAACTAACTAACAGGATTCAGTTTTAGCGCGGTTCTTGAACTCAAATCACTAAAGTATAGCTAACCAACTCTCGTTGCGAAAACTATCTAAGTCTAAATCCTAGAATTCCAAATCTCTTTGTGAATCCTAAAGTCTAAACCAACTTTTAGTTCAAGTTTGATTTGTTCACAAAACAACTAAACCAAATCTCTTTGCGAATAGTTATTTTGCTCACTCTAGGTTCTGTCAGGTAACTAATCGCACTCTCGTGCCTAACCAATTATCCTAAGATCTAAGTTCTAGGTGATCAGTCTAGAATTAGCTTTGAGAACAACCTAGGCGAAGAACTAATTTAGATGGTGAATCATAATTATTCAATTAACCTAAGATTCAGAGAAAACCCTTAAGAGAACCCTGAACCTAACAAGAGAACTACTCAGACATGATAATTGAGACAATAAACATGGCTAAAATAATACTCAAATAAATAATAAAAAGGAGAGTAACAAGAGGGTTCGAAATCTTCTCTCGGACGAACAGAGTCTCAGACTTGTCTCCCTTAGAAAGCTCTCTCACAAAACTCAGATCAATCAAGCGTAATCAAAAATACGTCATCCATACAAGTGGCTCAAAATCCTAATTAATAACCTAAAACACGTTTTGGGGTTTATTGCAATTATTAAAGTCTTCTGGGCAATTTTGCAATTCTTCAACTCTTCATAAAAGCCGCGACTTCTGTTTTGCTGCAATTAGTATCGACCGATACTAGGGTAGTGTCGATCGATACTGAGACTCTAAATCGGGTACTCAGCTACACAAGCTTATGTTTTGCTCCAAAATGCTCCAAAAAGCTCCAATATCTCCAATTATGCTCCAAACGTGCTAAAACTTGTACAAGACTCTAAAAGACTCCAAAATAATAGAAAGACTCTATAAAACGGACTTATATCATGGCTTAAAATGGGTAAAAACCATGATATATCAACTCCTCCAGACTTAGCCTTTGCTTGCCATCAAGCAAATATAAGACTAAACCAGAGAAAGAAGTTTGAAAACGCGGAGACTCACCTGTCAATGAAACACTGCAATGACCCTTTTTCCAAACACCCAAATGTCACCTAACCAGATCCAAATCTAACCACCATGTACTTCTCCGTAGACATTCACAGCTTCCCCAGACTACACACATTATTTCGCAGCATCGTTCAAATAAACCCCTCATCGCCAGTTTCATCGCTGTGATTAATACCAAGAACCTTCTAGATTCTTTCCCATACAATATCATAACAAGGAACCACCCAATTTCACACTTTTTGTATCACTTTCTCTCCCCCAGACTTATTTCTTATCATATTTTCTTCTTCTGCTTTTTTTTTTTTTTTTTTAAATTCGCATATACACATCAAGGTATGAGACGCGAGTATTGATGGTGTTTGCCACCGAATCCCCGGTTCTTCCCTCTCAATGTATCAAAGGATGTAGGCGAATAATGGCATCATAGGAAAATCCTAGCCTCGCTTCCAATCCTCTGTGTGATCATCCCTCACCAAGTAGAATAATGGGATCGCTGGAAATTTTCCTAGCCCTCTACTCATAAGAAAATCATTTCATCTTTTATGCTCTTATTTATTAACTTATAACCGGGGAGAGAGATATGATTATTTTTAAACACATGGGTTCCTTTGTCAGATATGAATGAGGAATCAAGCTCTATGAATACTAACCACATCGATGAAGTGCAAAAATTTGGCTCATGCTTTAAAAGAACTCTGCTGGAAACATGTGTGTCTTCTAGTTAACTGGTCAGCATTTGGATTTTTCATTAGTCGATCTGTAGCTGATTCTGTAATAGTGGACACTCATAAGCAAAATCAAAACAGCAGTTTCAAGGACACGATCATAATCTCCAACAAAATTTTGACTCAATAAAACAAATTTTGACTCGATAAAAACGACTGACTCTAAGAAAAATAAACACAATGTCAGCGACTACCTCCCTCAGACTTAAACAACACTGTCCCCAGTGTTATCAAGCCTGAGTTTGGTGAGAGAAATCAAATGAACCAAGTGGAATGTGAAAATCGAAGAGGTTACCCGAGATGGTAATGAGTGTCGACCGACACTGCACTGGTATCGATCAATACCAGCACGTGGTCGACAGAATTCCTCTTGACAGCGATAATGGTGCCCGAAAATTGTGTCAAGCGATCCAAATGTGTTATGGTTAGCACTGTTAGATCACTCACACACAAGTCAAAAGCAACAAAAATCATAGAAGCATAAGTTCCACAAAGTACACAATGATAACAATGCCAGCATAAGACCCAAAATAACAAAAGTTCGAACGAAAAGAAACAGAAAAGGGAAAAGAAAAACAAATGTGAAACCAGATAATCAGAGGACTAATCCTCCTCAATGGCGTCAGAGTCATCGCCAGCGGTGCCAGATGGTCCAGCCTGATGTGGTGATCGTGGTGAAACGGGGCGCTGAGACGCCATGCAGCTGCATCGAGACATATCACTCCAAATGGTCTGAAGACTCTCGACAACGTAGCGCTGGAACGGGTCCATCTCCATCGCAGGTGGCGTAGGAAAAGTAGGTGTAAGAGCAGGTGCGTGGCGTGCGCGTGATCGACCCCCAGCAGGGCCAGAAGCAGGCGGACGGGCTCTAGTAGCGGAGCCTCGACGTCGAGTGATCGGTGCAGGCTCCATATCAGCAGTGGCAGGCGCGAAGAGTAGCTGAGCAGGATCACCGCCAATGTCCGTCAGATCTGTGTTGGGGAGCTGAACCAGATAGTCCCCAGTAGAAGTGCTGAAAACCCAACGCCTATCCAGCTTCAGCCAGCGCAGGTGCTCCAGGTGCGCTAGGTCCATAAGCTCGCGGGACGTCACTATCGAGCAGCTAGTAGTACTGATCCCAAGGTGCAGAAAGATGGGAGTGAGGAGACTGCCTACCGTCTCAGTCTTCAGGCGACCTGCTGTCCAAGAAGATTTGCCACGTCCGGTAAAAGGCTTCACCTTCAATGACTCCAAGTGGTGCGCAAAGACAGCACCTAAGTTGACCGCCAGGTCCATCGCAGGCCACTCATACGCCTTATCCTCAATAATGTCCCCGATCCCAATGGACAACACAATCAGCTCAGTCACCCTCATCTTGTTAAGCTCCATCTTGCACAACAAGGTGTTGCTCAAGATCCTAACAAGACAGCGCATGACATGATGGCGCACATCCATCTGTGTGGTGGTCTTGCAGTCGTAGACCCCGTGCCCGAAGTGAGACCAGAATGCCTCAATATCCAAGAACCTGCGAGGAAGCTCACACCTCGAGAAATCTCTGTTAAACCCATATATGTCGCATAGCTCCTGGAAAGAAATCCTGTAACGCACACCGCGAATCAGGAACGTCAGCACACCCTGCTGTGCAGTCATTGGAGGCTCACCAGTGTAGTAGACGCGGACAGACGCGAGGAACTGGCGGACTAAGTCGGGGTATAAGTCATATTGCTGCGTAGGCATCGTCTCTAGTCCAATCTTTCTGATCAAACCATCAAGCTCTCTGTCAAAGCCCAGCTGTCTCATAGCATGCGTCTCCACAAATCGAGTGGGGCGCACATCAACCGCCTGCCAGGCGTTGTAGAAAATGGAGTCATAGTCGTCCCACTACTCGGAAATAGGCATGTGCGTGCAAGCCCGGCTCTCTGTAATCTCCTTATCGGAGCCCTCGTAATCATCGCTCAAGCGGAACATGGCCTTCTCGCTGATCTTAGGCCAAGGAGGCCTACATGTTGCGCTAGGAGCGACTGGGGAGGCAGGACGAGGTGGAGGTGGTGCAGGGATGTCGCGGAGGTAAGTATGGGAGAGAGTAATATCCTCCTGCGCACCGTTGATCCGCACCAAGTAACGGTCGTTGGTAAGGCAAGCCTTTACGACCCCTCTGTTCCAAGTTAGACCATCGAAGATCTTGACATGTTGGCCCAAACAGTACTCCGTCGGACGATCGCAACCAGGTGGGTTAGAGCTCGAGGCATCATCGGCACGTGGCTTCTTGCGAGGTGGCATCTGCATCATTAACAAACGCGAAACACATCATAAATCCAACATCTTTCTCAAACACAACAATCTCGGACAAGGTAGAAGGTTAGCATCGACCGATACCAAGGTGGTATCGATCGATACTAAGACAAGTATAGAGCAGTCACGAAGAACACATAATCCGAAAATTTCAAAATTGCAAACCAAGAGTAATGAATTGTAAGGCAAGGTTCGACTAGGCCTAGAACACAATAATCAAGTGATAATCATCCAGCAAAACGAGTTCTAAGAGCCTAAAAGTCGAAAATCTAAACTTGGTGCATGGATTGAAAAGGTGTAAATTTGTGTTACATACCTAGTAAATCGTTAGAATGAATGAGAGAAAGAGATTGAGCACAAAAAACCGCACAGAATAGGCACAAAAATCACTCAAAAGGGTTGAGAAACGAAGATTTGGTGATTTTTGGTGAAAAAGAGGTTGTGTCGGTCGATGGGAGTTGTGAGGCATAAGAGAAAAACCGTAGGGTTTATAAGGAAACTTACCTGGGCGGCGGGTATCGACCGATACTAGATAGTGTCGATCGATACTCGTAGCAAGTTGGTGTAACTCTGACATATGGAGGGTGTCGACCGACACTAGGAGGTGTCGATCGATACTAGTCGTCCGAATCTGTTTCACGTGATACAACAAAACACAAAACTAAAAACAAAAAGAAAGGAAAAGGATATGTACAGACTCACCAGTGGGTTGCCTCCCACCAAGCGCTTGTTTAACGTCATTAGCTTGACTGTACTGCCATTCATGCAACGGGTGCATCATCCAGAGGCATTATGTGTCCGTCTGGGATCTCAGTTCTCCGTATGTAGTGTTTCACCCTCTGTCCATTGACAGTGAACTCCTCGCCAGAGGGATTACGCAGGACAAGTGCACCATGTGGTATAACCTCCGTGACAGTGAAAGGACCTGACCAACGAGAACGCAATTTACCAGGAAACAAATGCAAACGAGAGTTGTACAGAAGTACCTGATCATTGGGTTTGAAAATTCAGTTGATGATTTTCATGTCGTGGTACGCCTTAGTCCTCTCCTTGTATAGCTTCGAGTTCTCATAGGCATGATGCCTAATCTCATCCAGCTCGTTCAGCTGGATCAATCGCTTCTCAGCAGCAGGCTTGATGTCATAATTCAGCAACTTAGTAGCCCATGCTGCTTTATGCTCGATCTCCACAGGAAGGTGACATGCTTTCCCGTACAGCAAATGAAAAGGTGTAGTGCCCAACGGTGTCTTATAAGCAGTCCTGTAAGCCCACATCGCATCGTCTAACTTCGCAGACCAATCCGTCCGAGAGGTTCCCACTATCTTCTCCAGAATCTCCTTGATTTGCCTGTTGGAGACCTCGACTTGCCCACTGGTCTGGGGGTGATAAGGAGTAGCCACTCGATGATTCACTCCATGCTTCCTTAGTAACTTTTCAAAAACCCTGTTGATGAAATGACTGCCACCATCACTTATAACAATACGAGGCACGCCAAATCGTGGAAAGATTATGGTCTTAAACAGCTTAAGAACTACCGAAGAGTCGTTGGTTGGACTAGCAATTGCCTCCACCAACTTAGAGACATAATCCACTGCAACTAGGATGTACTGGTTCTTGTATGACAAAGGAAAAGGTCCCATAAAATCGATACCCCAGCAATCAAAAATCTCAACCTCAAGGATGAAATTCTGTGGCATCTCGTGTCTCTTACTGATCTTCCCTCTCCTCTGACACACATCACACTGTGAGATAAAGGTATGAGCATCTTTACACATAGTAGGCCACCAGAAGCCTGCTTGAAGAACTTTGGACACCGTCTTGAAAGTAGCAAAGTGTCCAGCATACTCAGAACCATGACAGTGAAACAAAACGTCGGGTACCTCCGATTCAGCAATACATCTCCTGTAGATACCATCAGAACAATGCTTATACAGGTAAGGCATATTCCAAAAGTAGCGCCTCATGTCGCACTGAAATTTCTTCTTGGCATAGTTCTTTAGGTGCGTTGGCTCTGCATTGGCAGCGAGGAAGTTGGCAATATGAGCATACCATGGTAGATCGGAGTCGGCTGCAGCAACGAGATACTCCTCATAAGCACAAAGGTGTTCCACGTTTAAAACAGGTGCAAAGACCGTCGGGTATCGACCAACACTATGTGAGTGTCGATCGATACCGAAACCTGCAATTCATGGGAATTGCTGATTTTCGGTGAAGCCACTCTGGAAACCAGTTTTCACGTAGTAAATGGACTCCTCAGGTAAGTGATCATCAATCGGTACATCTATATCGAAATTCAACCTCGAAAGATGATCAGCAACCCCATTCTCTACTCCTCTCTTGTCCTTTATCTCAATATCAAACCCTTGGAGCAAAAGAACCCAACGACAAAGACGAAGTTTGAGATCCTTGTTCTGCATCAAATATTTGAGAGCAGCATGATCTGTGTGAACGATCACTTTGCTCCCAATCAAATAAGGGCGAAATTTATCGAAAGAGAAAACCACCGCAAGTAATTCCTTCTCTGTTGTGATGTAGTTCCTCTAAGCATCGTCCAATGTTTTGCTGGCGTAATGGATGACATGCAGCTTCTTATCCTTCCTCTGACCCAGAACAGAACCCACAGCAAAATCGCTGGCGTCGCACATAATCTCGAAAGGCAATGTCCAATCTGGAGGTTGCACAATAAGAGCACTCACTAATGCCTTCTTAATCTCTTCAAAGGCCGCAAGACACTCTGGTGTGAAATCAAATCATGTCTCCTTGCATAACAGGGCGGTGAGTGGGCGGGTTATCTTGAAGAAATCCTTAATAAATCTCCTGTAAAACCCAGCGTGGCCTAGAAAACTCCTTATATCTTTCACAGAAGTCGGTGGTGGCAGACCTGTCATAACCTGAATCTTAGCCTTATCAACCTCGATCCCAACTTCAGAAACTCTGTGCCCAAGAACGATGCCATCCTGAACCATAAAGTGACACTTTTCCCAATTAAGGACCAAGTGTTTCTCCTCACACCTCTGTAGCACCTTGCACAAGTTAGCCAAACAGTCCTTGAAAGATGATCCATATACTGAAAAATCATCCATGAACACCTCCATAAAATCCTCAATCATGTATGTGAAGATAGACATCATGCATCTCTGAAAAGTAGTTGGAGCATTACATAATCCAAATGGCATTCTCCTGTATGCGAATGTGCCATAAGGACATGTAAAAGTCGTCTTCCCCTGATCATCTAGATGAATCGGGATCTGGAAAAAGTCTGAATACCCATCGAGAAAACAGTAGTAGGGATGACTAGCCAACCTCTCTAACATCTGATCAATGAAAGGCAATGGGAAATGATCTTTCCTTGCAGCCGCGTTTAACTTCCGGTAGTCAATACACATTCGATGCCCAGTGATAGTCCTAGTAGGAACCAACTCATCTTTCTCATTCTTCACCACAGTTATCCCTCCTTTCTTATGAACAACATGCACCGGACTAACCCAAGAACTGTCTGAGATGGCGTAGATAACCCCTGCATCCAAGAGCTTCATAACCTCTTTCTTAACTACTTCCAGATTTGGATTCAGCCTTCTCTGATGCTCAATTGTAGCCTTTGACTCGTCCTCAAGATGAATCATATGCATGCACAGATCCGGTGATATACCTGAAATGTCATCAAGAGAATAACCAAGAGCTTTGCGATACATGCGCAGCTTGCTTAGCAGTAAGGCAACCTCTGCGTTGTTCAAAGAAGCATTTATAATCACAGGGTATGTGGAACTAGGACCAAGAAAAACATACCTCAGATTGGCTGGAAGTGGTTTGAGTTCCACCTTGGGAGCTTTCTCCTAGCTCCAATTTCCAAGTTTGGCAGCTTGCTTGGAACACTCGCCCAATTCTCTGTCTGGCCGTAGGGTGTCGACCGATACTAAGGTAGTATCGATCGACACTGATGGTGCAGTGTCGAGCATCTTCGAGTAACCAGCAGCCTCTTCTCTTAAGAACACTTCAGATTCAGCTGAACAAACCAGTGCTCTCTCCAACGGATCCTCAGGATGCATCTCCATGAAGTACTCTTCAGCAATATCCGTGAAAGTATCTACGAAGAAAGTCTGTCCATCGATAGTCGGTCTCTTCATCATCTTTTCCATGTTAAAGGTCATGACCAAATCACCTATGTTGAGATCTATCTTCCCATTCCTGCAATCTATCAATGCACCAGCTGTGGCAAGGAATGGTCTACCCAGGATAAGGGGGTCTCTGGGTTCAGCATCATACTCCAAGACAATGAAATCAGTCGGGATCAAGCAATTCCCGATCTTAATAGGAACATCTTCGAGTAGCCCCTCTGGAAGTCGCACTGAGCGATCAGCAAGTATCAAAGATATCCGGGTGGGCGTGAAATCAATCATACCCATCCTCTTGGCAACTGAATACGGCATGAGGTTCACACTTGAGCCAAGATCACATAGAGAACGCCCGAACCTTTCGGTGAATATAGAACAATCAAACACAAAGCTCCCTGGATCCGGAAGTTTCTTTGGAATTATGTTAGTTAAGATTACACTGCACTCCTGAGTAAGCATCACGCATCCTTCTTCAAGGTTCATGTTGCTAGACACCATCTTCTTGACATATCTTCTGAAAGCTGGGGAGGTCTTAATAGCATCGAGGAAAGGAAGCTCGACAATTAACCTGTCCAATATCTGCTTGCATCTATCGTCTTCCACTTCCTTCTTAGTCTTCCCAACAGCTCTAGGATAAGGTATGCTCGGTATATAAACTCGTTCTAGAACCACCTTAGGCACTACATTCGTAGTCTTAGGTGTCTTCTCTGCCGTAGTCTCAGTGTCGACCGATGCTTGAGGAATGTCGATCGACACTGGGGCCTTGGATTGTCTCGTTGCAAGATTTTAACTGGTGTCGAACAATGGGGAGGTGTATCGATTGATACCGTCGGGATTTCAGAATCCTCATTGATGAGATCGACGAAAATCTCTGCAGGTGATGCATCATTAACCCCTGCATTCACCTCTTTTCCTCTCCTTAGAGTGATTGCATTGACGTGCTCCCTCCTTGGGTTCTCTCCTCTACCTGGAAGAACACCCTCTTGCCTTTTCACAGCTTCAAAAGTTTGAGCAACCTGAATTTCCAACTTCTTTTGACTCATACTGAGCGCTTCGATCCTTCCATTCAAGGTTGTGTAAAGATCATCCAACTTCCCATTGAAGCTCGCCGTCATCTTATCCTTCCCTTGAACCAGCTGTTCAAGCATAGCTTCGATCTTGCTCTCAGAATTCTTAGCAGGTACTTGCTGATAAGATGAATTCCCATAATTCCTTGTGTAACCACTGCTTTGAAAAGGTTTCTGGTTAAACTGATTCGATCGAGAACCACATTGATTACCCTCAGATTTGAATCCCCCTTGCTGAAAATTGTTGTTGAAATTTCGGTTGTTGTATTGATTCCTCTGACCTTGAAAACCAGAGCCACCAATGTAGTTAACATCCTCTACCTCATCCTCATTGAAAACCTCGATATCATCAGCAAAGTGAACTGCCTTCTGCTGCTTGCTCATCAACAAATTATGCGCTGAATCCAGCTTCGCATGCACCTCAACAATCTGTGAACCTTCCATACCACCAGCCAGCTTCTTACGCTCCATGTCAGCACTCTTTGTGCTATTGCTAGACGCAAAATTCTCAATCAGCTGGTAAGCATCGTCAGGATATTTGGTAAAGAAATTACCATTACTAGCAGAGTCCAGCGCCATCTGATACCTCCAGTCAATCCCTCTGAAAAAGAAACTTAGCAACTGAACCATAGTGTACCCATGATGTGGACAATCCCTCTGATACGATCTGAATCTTCCCTAAGCAGCCTTGAAAGCCTCTGTCATTCCCTGAGAAAACTGGGAAATCTTATTCCTAAACTCTTCTGATCTCGCATCGTCATAGAAGTTGTTCAGGAAAGCAGTCTTAGTCTCGTCCCACGTAGTCAATGACCCAGCTGGTAGTTGCTTGAGCCAATAAGAAACATCCCCACCAAGAGAGTATGGGAAAAGCTTACATAACATATAGTCGTAGGACACTCCATTGCATTTGATGCTAGAGACCAAATCCTCGAACTTCTCGATGTGATCCATGGGGTGTTCATTAGAGAGACCATGAAAAGTGTGCTGGCCTACAAGAGTGTAGTAGGCAGGCTTCAGTTCGAAATCATTCATCTGAAAGGCAGAAGGACGAATCGCTGATCGATTTGCGTAGAACTGATCATGTCTGTTGCATTCACCAATTGTTCTACCACGCTCAACCGCAGCGTTCTCAGCATTAACAACAGCTGGAGGGGCAATAACGTTCCCATCTCCATCAAGTCTCTGCCCTCTCTCATTGCACAATTGACCCTCTCGGTCTCTGAAAGTACCAGCCTCATCCTGAATCAAAACCACTGGATTGTTGTTCATCTTCGCTGGCTTCTTTGCTTTTCTGAGTGTGCGTTCCAAATGTGCTAGCTGCTCGTTTGACAGGTCAACTAGCTGAGTGTTCTTGTTTCTTCTGGTTTCTCGAGTAGGCATACACCTGAAACACGAAAGATCAAGAACGTAAGTAACTAAAAAAAACGCGACTAGTGTCGACCGATACCACTAGGGTGTCGATCGATACTAGACGATTTAGTCGAAATTCTTCACTAAAATCTAATGGCGAAATTGAGTCCCCGGCAACGGCGCCAAATTTGATATGCTCAAATTAATACCCTAAAAAGTATTAAAGCAGTGTTGCAGTATAGTTAGGGGTCGAACACAAGAACTCCATATATCACTCAATAGATTATAAAGATTAGAATTAAGCTAAACCAATAGTTTCTAGACTAAAGCAATGCGTAAATTAAATGTGTTGTAAATCGATGGAAAGAAAGATAGGTTCAAGGTATTTCTCATGAATTCAATGAATGCAGATAAACTAACTAACATGATTCAGTTTTAGCGCGGTTCTTGAACTCAAATCACTAAAGTATAGCTAACCAACTCTCATTGCGAAAACTATCTAAGTCTAAATCCTAGAATTCCAAATCTCTTTGCGAATCCTAAAGTCTAAACCAGCTTTTAGTTCAAGTTTGATTTGTTCACAAAACAACTAAACCAAATCTCTTTGCGAATAGTTATTTTGCTCACTCTAGGTTCTGTCAGGTAACTAATCGCACTCTCGTGCCTAACCAATTATCCTAAGATCTAAGTGCTAGGTGATCAGTCTAGAATTAGCTTTGAGAACAACCTAGGCGAAGAACTAATTTAGATGGTGAATCATAATTATTCAATTAACCTAACATTCAGAGAAAACCCTTAAGAAAACTCTGAACCTAACAAGAGAACTACTCAGACATGATAATTGAGACAATAAACATGGCTGAAATAATACTCAAATAAATAATAAAAAGGAGAGTAACAAGAGGGTTCGAAATCTTCTCTCGGACGAACAGAGTCTCAGACTTGTCTCCCTCAGAAAGCTCTCTCACAAAACTCAGATCAATCAAGCGTAATCAAAAATACGTCATCCACACAAGTGGCTCAAAATCCTAATTAATAACCTAAAACACGTTTTGGGGTTTATTGCAATTATTAAAGTCTTCTGGGCAATTTTGCAATTCTTCAACTCTTCATAAAATTCGCGACTTCTGACTTGCTGCAATTAGTATCGACCGATACTAGGGTAGTGTTGATCGATACTGAGACTCTAAATTGGGTACTCAGCTACACAAGCTTCTGCTTTGCTCCAAAATGCTCCAAAAAGCTCAAATATCTCCAATTATGCTCCAAACGTGCTAAAACCTGTAAAAGACTCTAAAAGACTCCAAAATAATAGAAAGACTCTATAAAACGGACTTATATCATGGCTTAAAATGGGTAAAAACCATGATATATCATCTCCGTCGCCGTCTCCAGCTGTTGTCAAACCGCAACAAAGATTTTTTGGTCTACTGTCGTGAGTTTTGGGCCATCTATGATCAACTTAGTTCTATCGAAAAGCCAATTGACGAATATATGAAGATCTTTACCTTTCTCAATGGTTTGGGTCGGAAATGTGATCCTATCTCTACAGTAGTTCAAAGTTCTATATGTCTCGTGTCCCCACTCCAACCTTCAGTGATGTTGTATTTGAAATATATAGTTTCCACACTCGTCTTCAGTCGTATGAAACACTGACTGATGTTACTCCTTTCACGGAGTTTCAAGTTCAGAAGCCAAACAACTCAGGCCAGGGACAGAGATGTCAATGCAACTCTTACCCTCGCTTCGAAAGCATGGGGCAGGGGTTTCTCGCAACAGGTTAAGTCTTATGGCTGGAACCAATCTCAGTCTTCTGCGGAAACAAATACCACCAGGCCGGTATGTCAGATTTGTGGACGTGTTAGACACTCTACTCTCAAATGTTGGAATCGGTTCAACAATGCTTACCATAGTGATGACACTCCTCAGGCTCTGGCTGCTCTTCGGGTTTCTGATGCTACATGTCAAGAATGGTTTCCCGACTCAGGTGCTTCTGCACATATCACCTCTATCGCTGCTCCACTGCAAAATGTAACAACCTACAATGGTCTAGAGACATTAATGGTTGCAGATGGTAACTATCTTCCTATCAGTCACGTTTGTTCCACTACCCTCACCACATCTGCATGTAGTATTCCTCTTTGCGATGTTCTTGTTTGTCCATCAATGCAGAAATCGTTGCTATTAGTCTCAAAACTATGTGAGGATTACCCTTGTTGGGTAATTTTTGATGATAATGTTGTATATATTATTGATCTCGATACTCAAAAAGTGGTGACAAAAGGACCACGATGTGAGGGTCTATATGTGTTGCAGAATCCAGAACTGATGGCCTTCTACTCAAACCGACAGTGTGCTGCTAGTGACATCATTTGGCATCAACGGCTCAGACATGCTAACTTTCAGATTCTGCAACTTCTCAAAACAAGCAAGGCAATATCCATCAATAAGATCAACACTTATCTCATTTGTGAACCTTGCCAAATGGGAAAGAGTTCTCAACTTCCTTTTTCTTATTATGAATCTAGTGTAATGGAACCACTTGATTGAATACATTGTGATCTTGGAGATCCTTCTCCAATTGTATATGTTCAAGGATTCAAGCATTATGTTGTTCTTTTGGACAACTTCTCTCGATATTCATGGATGTTTCCTCTAAAACTCAAGTCTGGTTTTTATGGTGTGTTTATTGCCTTTCAAAAACAAGTTGAGAATCAGTTTAATAGAAAGATTAAAGTATTTCAAAGTGATGGAGGAGGTGAGTTTATGAGTACAATTTTCAGAAAACATCTAAGAGATCATGGTATTCTTCATCTTTTGTCTTGTCCATCAACTCCGTAGCAAAATGGGATGGCTGAACGAAAGCATCGTCACTTGACTGAACTCAGCGTCTCAATGCTATTTCACAACAAATTAAACTCCTATGAAATATTGGGTTGAAGCCTTATACTCGGCCAACTTCATATCCAATATGTTGCCTTGAGCTGCTTTGAAGCACAAAAGTCCATCAGAAGTTATGTTCAAGCAACCACCATACTTCACTTTTCTGAGGGTCTTTGGCTCAGCATGTTATCCTTGTCTTCGACCCTTGCTCAACATAAATTTGATCCTTGCTCTCTTCAATGAGTATTATTGGGTTACCATGCTTAATACAAAGGCTACCGCTATCTATATCCTCCAACAAGCCGAGTATATGTGTGTCGTCATGTGCTTTTTGATGAGCTTTGCTTCCCTTTCACTAACAAGTACAATCATCTAGCTCATCAACGTAAGACTGGACTGCTTCAGGCTTGGCAAATTGCAGAAAATCAGGTCCCAATCCGCAGCATTTACCATCTCTTCCACCTCAGGTTGCTCATTCTCCTCAGGAGCTACAAACTTCACAAAACTCTTCTAGTTCTACAGCTTCAACATCTTAAGTATCAGAGGAAAAAAGTCAGTTTGTTGTAGTAGAACCATATGAAACAGAGGTTGCAATTCTAGAACCAGCCGAAGAAGTACTTAATACACATATGCATTCTATGACTACAAGATCAAAGCTAGGCATTCAGAAACCAAATCCAAGGTATACAGTAATTGCTAGCAAAACTATTCCATCTTTACCTAAAACTGTTGCACAAGCTTTAGCACATCCATGATGGCGTCAAGCTATAATAGAAGAATTGGATTCTATCTACAAGAATTATACATGGTCCTTGATTTTTGCAACAGCTGAGATGAACATTTTGGGGTGTCGTTGGTGTTCATAGTCAAGCTAAATGCTGATGGTTCACTCAACAAACTCAATGTGAGATTGGTTGCTAAAGGTTTTACACAAGAAGAAAGTGTGGATTTTATAGAAACTTAGGGCACCATTAGTGGGAGTCTCTCATGGAGGAGTCTCTCAATAATATATTATTATTATTTTAAATATATTTTAATTATTTGATTAAATTTTAAGTTATAAAAAAAATTGAACCAATTAGATGAAGACATGTGGCATATGGATCTCTCATGAGTTTCTCAAAGTTTCTCATTTGAGAAACTCTTGTCATTCTCTCTCATGAGTTTCTCAAAATTTATTATTATTTTATTGTGAGAGACTCTATGAGAGACTCCCACTAATGATGGCCTTACAATCATGTGGTTCGAACTTCTACCATTCAGATTGTACTTGCTGTTGCAACTGCAAAGGATTGGAACATCACTCAACTTGATGTCAATAATATGTTTCTTCACGGTGAACTACATGAACCAGTTTTTATGGTCCAACCACCATGATTTGAAGATAAGGCTCTTCCCAATCGTGTTTATTCACTAAAGAAAGCTCTATACGGTCTCAAACAAGCTCCGCGAGCATGGTTCAATAAGTTTAGTCATTTTTTGATTGAGTATGGTTTTATATGCAGTAAAACTGATCCCTCGCTCTTCGTGTATCATCACAATGGAGAGACTCTGGTTTTGCTGCTATATGTAGACGACATCTTGCCTACCGATTCCAATATAGCTCTTTTCAAGTCTCTAATTGTAAAACTCAGCAGTCGTTTGCCATGAAGGATTTGGCAAATCTTCACTACTTCCTTGGAATTCAGGCTCAATCCCATCCTAATGGTCTGTTTATCAGTCAAACAAAGTATGTTGAGGAATTCCTTCATCACGCTAACATGTTAACCTGCAATCCGATGCACACTCCTCTACCTTTATGGCTTGATCATGTCCTCCGCGATAAACAATTGTTCTCTGAGCTGACTTATTTTCGAAGTCTTGCTGGGAAATTACAGTATCTCACGATTACTAGGGCCGATATCTAGTTTGCGGTGGATTTTTTTTTTTTATCAACGGATGTATTCTCCCACTGAATCAGATTTTGGGTTATTAAAAATGATGATACGCTATCTCCGAGGAACATCAAGCATGGGTCTTAATTAACTTCGCCAAAGACAAAGATTTGGGGTTAGTTTCTTACAGCGATAGCGACTGGGCAGGATGTCAAGACACACGAAGATCAACAACAGGCTTATGTGCTGTTCTTGGCTCCAACATAATCTCATGGTCTGCAAAATGACAATCAACGGTCTCTCAGTCTTCTACGGAAGCTGAATACAAGGCACTTGCAACTACAGCCTCTGAGTTAACATGGATTTCTGTGGTACTTCATGATTTGGGGATTCCTCAATCTAAGCCAGCACTTCTTCTAAGTGATAACCTGTCAGTTGTACATTTATCAGCAAACCCAGTTCTTCATAGCAGGTCTAAACACATCAAAGTCGACTGTCACTATGTTCGTGAGAGAGTTGCTCTTGGGGTCCTTGAAATTCAACACATCCCAGCAGCTCTACAACTTGCATATATCTTCACTAAATCTCTTCCTCGTCAATCCTTCCAACACCCACGATCCAACACCCACGATCCAAACTGAGTATCAGGATTTCTCCCACCATCAGTTTGACGGGTGATGAAAGTGAAGATAACACGGTGCGCCACACTGCAAACAACTCATGCCCAATACGAATTAAGGAAACAAGACCAAGGCCTAATGCATATGAAGAAAGTGATCGAGCCCACTACTCAACAATTGTCGTCTTCCTCCTTGACAAATCAAGATTTGAACAGAAAAGCATAACGGTAAAACCAGCTGGAGAGAGCTGTGCGATTGTACTGAATAACAAATTTGATTCTCTCTTATCATTAGGGATTAGCTAGATGTTTTCCACATGTAATCAGATATTTGAAAGGAGGATTAGAGCATGTGTATTGGACACCCCATTAAACAAATCAAAAAACAAAAAAACCCCTTGAGGGTGTCTCACCAATACTGGTGCTCTAAGGTCTAAAAAGTTCAGCGTATAAAAAAACCCTTTTGTAACGATGGAAGTTAAGTTAAAAAAACAACTCATGCCCAATACGAATTAAGGAAACAAAACCAAGGCCCAATGCATATGAAGAAAGTGATCGAGCCCACTACTCAACAATTGTCGTCTTCCTCCTCTGTAACAAGAGACAAATCAAGATTTGAACAGAAAAGCATAACGGTAAAACCAGCTGGAGAGAGCTGTGCGATTGTACTGAATAACAAATTTGATTCTCTCTTATCATTAGGGATTAGCTAGATGTTTTCCACATGTAATCGGATATTTGAAAGGAGGATTAGAGCATGTGTATTGAACACCCCATTAAATAAATCAAAAAAAAAAAAAACCTTTGGAGGGTGTCTCACCAATACTGGTGCTCTATGGTCTAAAAAGTTCAGCGTATAAAAAAACTCTTTTGTAACGATGGAAGTTAAGTTGAATACAGTGAAATTTCAGTCTAAAAGCTCCCTCTTTCATTTATTCACTAGAGTTAAGAACTCTTCCCTTACATTTGTTGATCTCTATAAATAAACTTATGTTGGGTAAGAAATGATCATTGCTTATTTGCTTTGTTCCGTATTGGTTCCACAGTCAGTAAGCAACCATTCAAAGTAACCAATATTCCTTTATGTGACTCAAACTGTAAATAAATCTTGATAGTAACGAATACCATAATACCCAAGAAACATGGAAAAGGAAAAAAACCCGAAAAACTAATCAAGTATAACGAAAAATATTAATAGAAAACACTTAGTAAATATTTGAAAGACTATAAACATTTTTTTTTTTTTTTTCACTTGTTTAACTTTGATACAAATGAAAGGATGATGAGGTATTTATAAACTTGGTATTCTTATCTTAATCTCTA
The DNA here is from genome assembly GCA_002933915.1 of Eutrema heterophyllum. NCBI lineage: Eukaryota > Viridiplantae > Streptophyta > Magnoliopsida > Brassicales > Brassicaceae > Eutrema > Eutrema heterophyllum. Next base: position 175,407 of record PKMM01018384.1, read on the forward strand.
GAACATGAATTCTATCATTATATTTAGATTTTAATCTTACAAAATATCTAATTATTTCAACACCAATATCTTGATTTTATCTTATAGATTTCTATAGAGGTGATAGCTTTCTTGAGTACCTTTACCAAAACTATAGAACTTATGCTTAATTTGGGTTTTGGTTGGTATATTTAGATCATGAACCTATGATTAGCCTTAACCCATAATCAAGTTTTACCTCAGATAACATGAGCATTTATGTTCTCATCTTCAACAAACAAACAAGATGGTAACTTCCTGTCTTGGGAAGCAAAATAGTTACCGTTCAAATAACTGAAGACCATCTTTGTAACTGGGTTTCATAATACAACAACATTCAAAGAGAATAGTTTGGAAGCAACAATGCTAATGTTTTATTTTATTTTAAAGGAAGTTTTGGACTTAAGCCCATAATTCTCTTTTGTCGGGACCAATCTGTTAAGTAGCCTATTCACCTCCTTACTTGGTTTCGTATGAATATGGTGTCCTTGTAGTACTTAAAGCTCCTTGATGCTTTCTCTTATAACATCCCTTGGCTCTGCATGAACTCTCCTTTTATATGTGCTAAAACCATAAACACATCCAAAATCTGCCTATCAGTCTTTAGTTTAATACACAGATTGTTTATAATCAAAATACAACTGTTTAGCTTTAAATAGAAAGAGCATATCCAAATTCTAGCTACAAATTAACCACTACCCAACCCCTACTCCTTATCTGCAAAGGAAACCTGAAAATAACATTTTACTACCATATGTAGGGCTGGACAATCGGTCGATTCGGTTAGCTTTGTTTTGCTTCATTCGGTTTCTCGGTTCTTCGGTTTGGGACAAATTTTGCTGAATTAAACCGAACAAAAATTCGGATTGGTTTGATTCGAAAGTCGTTTCGTTCGGTTCCGTTATTGAGGTGATTTACTTTGATTATTTGGTTTGATTTTTAATATAAAAAAATCAATGTTAAAAGAAATTCGGTACATTTTGGTTAAATTTTGTATATTTCGGTTAGTTCGGAATTGGGTTACTTCGGTTTTTTTATTGAAATCGAAAAATAACAAATATATAAACAAAAGAAACGAATAACCGTTCGATTTGGACCGGAGGTTTCAAACCGAACTAAACCAAGAAACGAAGTAAATTTGAAAAGGTACCGATGGGTTTGCAGCTCAAAACCGAATCTAAACTGAGAATAAAAAAATCCGGTTTGGTCGGTTCGGTTCCATTTGGTTTGTGCCGAATACCCGGCCAGACCTAACCATATGTGTGAATTTAACACTTTACCATCACCAAATGCTTATTTTTTTTTCAGTTTGCTTTTCACTTATTGTACACTATGAGGTCCAGTTTCTTTGTAAAGTCGTTGGAGAGAAACTCCAATTACTGTTTCAGGCTTTCAACTATGAAAGCATCTGCAATTTTTCTAGTTCGGATAAAAAGGTAACCTTTGAAAGAAAGAAAAATCAACATCTTACTACTAATAATAATAACAATAATGAGCTACAAAAATAAAGAGCATCACCTACTTTTCTGTCTTCTTCTATCTTCCGCCATTGATTGCGCTTTTTGATTGGAGTGCAAAGATTCCACATTCCTTCTTCTTCCCCGCACGTCCTCTCCTTTATCTTCTCAAAGCTACGCTTTTTCTCTTCACTTCACATGGTGTGTTCGTGTTTCTTTCCCCAGTTTCACAAACTCTACTCAATTTCTCGAACCTCTCTCTGTCTATTTATCAAGAAATGGACAATGTCGTTTACATGACTCTTTGATTCTTTCTTTTCTTTTTGTTTTCCTGGAGAAAAACTGGGTTTCGTTTGTTTTTTTCTATTTGAATTGGTTCGTTTCTTGAAGCTTTTGAAGTCATGCAGACAATATGTTCGATGATATTACTCTTAGTGACGATAAGCGTTTCAGGTTTTTCCGACTTTGAGGCTCTTTTAGAGCTCAAGAAAGGCATAGAGAAAGACCCTTCAGGTAAAGTTCTTACTTCTTGGGATGCAAAGGCTTTATCCTCTGATATGTGTCCGCTAAATTGGTACGGAGTCTCTTGTAATAGCGGAGATGTTACTTCCATAGATTTGAACGGTTTAGGTCTGCTTGGAAATTTCAGTTTCCCTGTCATTGTTAGTCTTCAAATGCTTCAGAACTTGTCGATTTCGAATAATCAGTTTGCTGGAACACTCTCCAAGATTGGTTCTTTCAAGTCTCTAAAGTATTTGGATGTATCTAGTAACATGTTTTATGGCTCATTACCTTCTGGAATTGAGAATTTGAGGAATTTGGAGTTTGTGAATCTCTCTAGCAACAATGACTTGGGAGGAGTGATTCCTTCTGGTTTTGGGAGTCTTGACAAGTTGAAGTACCTTGATTTGCAAGGAAATAGTTTCTCAGGGGAAGTGATGAGCTTGCTTTCCCAGCTAAATAGTGTGGATTATGTAGACATAAGCAGGAACAGCTTCTCGGGTTCGCTTGATCTGGGTCTTGCAAAGTCAAGCTTTGTTTCCTCGATTCGGCACTTGAACGTGAGTGGAAACTCTCTGGTTGGACAGTTATTTGCTCATGATGGCATCCTGTTTTTCGATAGTTTAGAGGTGTTTGATGCTAGCAGTAATCACTTGTCTGGTTCTGTTCCTGTCTTCACTTTTGTTGTCTCTCTCAAGATTCTTCGGTTACAAGACAATCAGTTCTCGGATTCTTTACCACAGGGTCTTCTGCAAGAGAGTTCAACCATCTTAACTGAGCTAGATCTTAGCCTCAATCAACTTGAAGGTACAAAAAGTTCTCTATGAATAGTGAAACTCTGGTTTTCATTTTCAAGAGTTTAATATCTTTGATACTTGTGGCAGGCCCTGTTGGAAGTATAACCTCTTCAACGCTAAAGAAACTCAATTTGTCTTCAAATAGACTATCGGGGTCCTTACCTTTAAAGGTAGGGCATTGTGCCATTATTGATCTGAGTAACAATAATATCTCAGGAGACTTGTCAAGGATACAGAGTTGGGGAGATTACGTAGAAGTTATCCGGTTGAGTTCAAACTCACTCACTGGAACACTACCTGGCCAAACTTCTCAATTCTTGAGGCTGACTTCTCTTGAGGCTGCTAACAATTCGTTGCAGGGAGTACTACCATTTATTTTAGGAACTTATCCTGAGCTGAAAGGGATTGATCTCAGTCACAATCAGCTTAGCGGCTTCCTACCGGGAAATCTGTTGGTGTCTGCAAAGTTGACGGATCTCAACCTGTCAAACAATAATTTATCTGGTTCACTTCCTCTTCAAGATGCAACTACTGCAGGAAACCTGAGCTTGACCAATGTTGATCTGTCACATAACTCCTTAGGTGGAGTTCTCTCAGAGGAACTAACTCGGTTCCGCAATTTGGTTTCTCTTGACCTTTCTTATAACAGCTTTGAAGGGAATATACCTGATCGCCTCTCAGATAGCCTAAAGGTGTTCATTGTCTCTGCCAACAATCTCTCTGGAAAACTGCCGGAGAGTCTTAGACGATTTCCAGATTCAGCGTTTCATCCAGGGAATGCCTTACTGATTGTCCCTATTTCTCCCGAAACACCAAAAGATAAAGCAGATATAACATTGGGAAAGCATATGAAATCTTCCATAAAGGCAGCTCTAATCATAGGCTTGGTCGTGGGTGCTGCTCTACTTGCTCTTGTTTGTGCATTGTTTCATTTTATTCTAAAGAAGCAACATGACGAAGAGAAGATGGATGTAACTGGAGAAAATAGTAGTCTGCAAAAAACCGAACGTTCTCCTCCTCATGTGATATCAGAAAAGAACAGTGTACAAGAAACTGAACCTTCTTCTTCTGTTACTTTTACTTCCACAATCAAGGCCAAGCTACCGGTTTCTTCTCCACGTCTCTCCCAATATAGTGTCTCTGAGAATTCTTCATCGTTAAGGAAAGATGAAACCTTGTCATCCCAAGTTTCTCCGGTATCTTCTTCAACTCCATCAGTGTCTAGAATCCAGAATTCACCAGAAAATCATAGGTCTCGCCAAACTTCTGTGAAATTGGATGGGAACCTGTACATTTTCGACAGTTCTCTTATGCTTACAGCGGAGGAACTGTCTCGTGCTCCAGCCGAAGCTATCGGAAGGAGTTGCCATGGAACGCTGTACAGAGCAGTGCTGAACTCTGATTCAGTATTAGCGGTCAAATGGTTAAGGGAAGGGACTGCAAAAAGTAAGAAGGAATTTGCAAGGGAGATAAAGAAACTTGGGAACATCAATCACCCAAATCTTGTTTCTCTTCAGGCTTACTATTGGGGACCGAAAGAACACGAGAAGCTCATTATATCAAGATACATTGATGCACCCTGTTTAGCTTTCTACCTCCAAGGTAAAGACTTGCATATCACTTTAATTCTAGTAAAAAATTTGATTGTTTTTTTTTACTCGAAACATCAATTTTCCTATACATAGCAATGATGGTTCACTCATTTTCTGTTGTCTGCAGAGGCTGGACTGCTAAACCTCCCACCATTGTTGCTTGAAAACCGTCTTAAAATTACTCTGGACATAGCCAGTTGTCTTAGTTACCTGCACAACGAGGAAGCAATTCCACACGGGAATCTTAAATCAACCAATGTTCTCGTGAAACCTCCTGAACTCACAGCACTCCTAACAGATTACAGCCTCCATCGGTTAATCACACCGGAAGCTACATCAGAGCAAGTCTTGAATGCAGCTGCTCTCGGCTACTGCCCTCCAGAGTTTGCAAGCTCGAGTAAACCGTACCCTTCCCTGAAAAGCGATGTCTATGCCTTTGGGGTCATTTTGTTAGAGCTTCTAACGGGAAAAGTATCGGGAGACATAGTTTGCAGTGGTCCAGGGGTCGTTGAACTCACTGAATGGGTTGTAATGCTTGTGGGACAAAACTGTGCGGCTGAGTGTTTTGATCCGTCCATTATTGAGTCACCAGGTTCAAGGAATGCCTCTGGAGTAGAAGTACTTACTGATATCTTGCAGGTTGCTCTGAGCTGTATCTCGCCGGCACCAGAGAGGCCGGACATGAAATCAGTCTGTCAAGAGCTATTTAGGATTGTTCTCAAAAGGACAAACTAGAAGATTATGTTTGTGACTTTGGCGGATAGATAGAATTTAGATTATGATCGTCACTCTTCTTTGTGAATCTCGCTGTAAAAATGCGCCTTGTCGGATTAATTTTTGTTCCATAAAAATGAAAGTGTAAATCGGTTCTGTATTATATTTCCTTAATGATGATTTATACAATGAAACTGAGTATCAAATACAAAGCTTTGCAAACAATTTAGTACTTAGCTTTTCGAGGTCCAGCGATACAACCTAATATCTTAAACATGGCAGATTTACAGCCACAATCCTTGGATCGCAAGCAATCACTCGTTTCTTCATCTCTGTCTCAACAACCTCGTTAGCTACTTTAGACAAGGATGTTTGCAGAATCTCAATCACTTTGTCTCGCGTAGAATCTCCGTTCGAAATCATCCTCCGTTTTGTTCTACAGGTGGCGTAAAGATACGAAAGCCAAAGATTACGAAGATTATTTGCCTCTGATTGGATCCGAGGGTTTATGTGATCGATGCAAACTCTGAGATTCTGTCCGATGGAGGTTGTGAGAATAACGTCACAAGCAAGAGACTCAGGAGCTTCCTTGAGACAATTCATGGCGTCGACGCACCTCGCGACCTCTGGAGAATTTCTTTCTCCTCTCGCAGACGACTTAGCCGCTCTAATTGCCGTTTCGAACAATTTCAAGAACTCCTGTTTCTGCATCGTTCTCTTTCTCGAAATTCTCTCGATGTAGGATTTTTTTTTGAAGCAACGAACGAGGAGATAAATTCAGATTTGTTAGAGAGTGTGATCTGATGTGTTTATATAGAGTAGACAACTCTTGGTAGGGTTTTGTTGTGTTTTGCTACTCTTTTATTTACTTGGTAACCAAGTCTGCCCAAACTTTCCTTTTTTTTTGTTTATGTTCGTTATAGGATTTTCCTTTTTTTTTTTCCTTTTCATGTACTGACTTCACACTGGACTCTATCTACCAACGTAAAAAAAATAAAAAATATCAGTATGCAGAAGATGTTGAATTACTTATTGCGGGGGTGAAATGGCACAGTCCAATAACCAAATGTAAAAAAGTCCGACGAAGTTAAAGAAGTCAGACGGAGTCAAAGGAACATATGAAGTGATCAGCCGAACTGAAAGGCCCACCGGAGTGAAAGTTTACGGTCAAATTAAGGGGATCATATGCAGATCCGTTAGTCAACCCCGACAAGACCAAAAACTCATTCAAACCGGTGAATTAAGGCGTTTGAACGTAACGGTCAGAGCCTCCGAATTAAAGACCATTCATAGCGAATCACTCGGGACAATTTGCAAATGTGGGCAAATAGCGTGTTGCCACGTGTCGCCCATGGCTTTTTTGCAGGTACGACCCCCCCCCCCCCGGGTCAAACTGGGCTTTAGTTGGGCCAATGACCCAAGTACCCCAGGCTTTTGCACCGGGTCTTGGAACCTACGGAACCAAGAGACCCGACAAAGGCCACTAGTCATCGGGCTCCTCGTAACTGACAGCGCAAGCCACACTGTCATGCACAAGGAGGTAAGGGACTGAGTGTCAGGAGGAGTGAGCGGTTACTCTTTCCTTATCTCGTATGAAGATCAGTAATCTAGAGAGGCCAAGATCGGGAAAGGGTAATCCACACATGTACTAGAAGCAGGGCTAACGCTGGACAAGACGACCACGACAGCCAGACTCCCAGTATCAGGGGATCGGGCCAGAAATGTAAATCCTTTAGGCGGGAATAGTCATTTCAATACTTAAACTTTCCCTCCAATCGGAAATCGAAATATATTCAAAGCTATGCACATACCTCTGCAAGCTTACGAATCATGCATTCTTATGCTTACCCCTGACAGGTGAAAGTGACAACTCGCGGAGCGTTGGGAAGAGCGTCGGTATGGGAAGAGACCATAATGCGTCTGAACCGCTGCATAAGAATCGTACCTTGAGCGAAAGAGACGTTCCAAGGCTCTGTCTAGCAGCTGGCAGAAGCGGCCAAATAAAGTAGGTGAGATGTCATACGAGTACCGTACGCATGACGTATTCAACAGACCCGAACCTGATCCATCAACCCGACAACCCAGGATCCGACCCGGTATACTAACTCGGGCATGTAGAACTCTATAAATAGAACACTCTCTCCAACGAGAGAGGGATTCGCTTCCTCTCATATGATCCTATATATTATTGTGAGATTGATGCGATTGATACTTCCAAACACTTAGCTTCCTTCTTTCCGGATCACAAGTCTCACATCCGACCATTCGACGGTCACCTCCGCGGTTGCACCTAAACCGTGGAGATCTTACCTCTAAACTCTTGTTTTTCTTCTCTTTCACCTCAAAAAGCCCTCCTTGCAAAGCCCATCGCGGATTCATCATTTCCTAAGGACCCGATAACACTTTCCTTCACTCGTTTTCTGATCACTCTTTCCGTTCTCCAATTCACCATTACGTGGTCTTTTCTTATAAGCTTTCTGACTTGGGCGTCAAAGAGCCATCGGAAAACACCCCTCCATCGTGTTTTTTGGGCCTTCACATGTTACATGTTTTGTAGGAGACTTGTCCTCGAGAGGACAAAAAATCCCCCGAACAATATATATATATATATATATATATTAATATTACCCCATTCAAAAATATATTTTGGACCGTTTGATCCGCTTAATCTGCATTTGTACCACCTGATCCAATAGATCCACACTTGTTCTGCTTGATCTGCCTGATCTGCAACTTGTGATTCGCTTTCACTATTCGAAGCAGCTTTTCATTTTGCTGTGTTTTAATGCAATTTTTTCTCTGCATGCATATTATAGTTTTATTTTTATTTTTATGTTATGTCTTTAAATTGTGAATAGAGACATAAATGTAGATGATCCCACCATGTGGATAAACTGTTTTTCTTTTATCCTTCCATTCAAAGTTTTAGAAATGAAGGGACAAAAGAAAAGCACTCACATGGTGGGATTATTTACATTTATGTCTCAATTCATAGACAAAACATAAGAAAATATTAATAATAAAACTTTAATCAGCATGTATAAAAAAAACTGCATTGAAAACACAACAACATGGAAACTATTAAAGAGGTGCATTCCACCAATATTTCTATGTGGTTCTGATTTGTTAATTTTTTTTTTTTTTTGACAATTTTGAAGTTGGTTATAAATATCGTTGTTTTCACCTCATTATGCATTTCACAATTGGATATACATCCAGAAATTTCTACAAACTTATGTATGTTTTTTTTTTTTAAGTTTACATTTTTTAGTTGAGATGATAAAAAAAGATAAAAGTTTTTTTTCTTAGAAGATAAAAGTGTGTTTCTAATTACTTTAGCTTTTGTAGATAGAACCACACAAATAATTACACAAGCTAATGTAATTAGACACACACTTCTATCTTCTAAGAAAAAAAAACTTTTATCTTTTTTAATCATCTCAACAAAAAGGTAAACTTAAAAAAAAAACATACCTTAGTTTTTAGAAACTTCCGGATGTATATCCAATTGTAAATGCATAATGAGGTGAGAAGAGCGATATTTATAAACAACTTCAAAATTGTTTTAAAAAAAATTGCACCTCTTTAATAGTTTTTCATGTTGTTGTGTTTTCATTGCAGTTTTTCTTCTGCATGCATATCAAAATTTATTTTAATTATTTTTATGTTATGTTTTTAAATTGTGAATGGTGACATTAATGCAAATGGTCACACCATGTGGGTGAACTATTTTTCTCCTATCTCTTTTTTTCTTTGATATTGCGATTGGACGTCATGTAACTTGAAACAACGTTGCATCACATCCCAAAGCTCTGGTGGCTTTCGTTTAAATGATTTTATAATTTTATATACATGTTAATAAAATTATAAAATTTTGTTTACAATTTTTTTGTATACGTAAAGTTACTTAACATATATTGGTTGTGAGAGAAATTATACTTACTTCACGATCTCCCCACCAGGACTTAGATGCAGATTTCACCAATGTGATAGGATCAACCGAGATTATTGTAGATTTTTGCATAAGATCTATATACTTCATGTACTTTCTTTTCAATTGATCAAAATTTTCTTTGAAGAATTTCTAGTTATAGTAAGATTGAACTCTTTGTTGAACTTTTAACTATAAACTCTTTAGCAAGTGGTGTAGGATCTGTTAAACGGTAATTATTCATGGCAATTGTTTGGTCGTACAACTCAAGAAATATTTTTTCGGCTACGAATCCATTTGAAATTCTCTTCTCTCTACAATTTATAAAAACTCACAAATGTATTTTTCACTAAACTCTAACTACACTATAAAATTTAGTGAAAAATAGTATTTATTTTACATGTGTCGATATTTCTTTTGGAAGGATTGTATCTACTTGTACGGAAGAATTTGCGTTTTATCGACGATTAGACGCCATATCTACAATTTTGAAAATTATAGATATATTATTAGTTTAATCACATAAAATTTGAAATGTATGTATAGAATAAAATTATATACTTATTATTGCATTGTACACTTTTTGATATATTGCATTGTATACATATCCAACGTTTCAATGTTGTAAACTAATCATTTTAATTAATAATGATTTATAATTAAAATATAAACGGAAATGTAACATGCATGATACTAATATTGTCAATAATATTTGTAAAATCATATCATTATATAAAGAGAAATTGCAATGTCTTGTAATGAATATTGAAAAATTAGTTTCCCGTTTTAGTCACTGTTCGATGCTTACTATTCATATCAAAAAATCTATCATGCCCTTATACTATCAAAAACTCAGATATCGTAGGTCATGGAGCCCACATTTACTTCCTTGTGTCACACACCGACAAGAAAATCCAATGTTATGATTTTTACTTTTTTCCGGCACTGGAATATTTAAGAGGGAAAGCGAAAGGGTAGGAAACCCTAGGGCTATCAAGAAAGAAGACATCGGGTGGAGTTCATTTGGGGAGGGGGGAGGGGGGAGGGGGGAATTAAGTGATAACCACTTATTAAAAAAAAGAAACGCAGAGGGAAAAGGGGTTCATTACTAAACGTATTATTCATATTTCTAACGATTTTAAGTGAGAATACTTGGTGGACCGACTGAAAGGTATCCGACATTCTTCAATCTACAATTTATCCAATTTATTTTACAATAAATCGACCCAAAGCCTAACATATACCAAATCTTTCAAAGTCGAGTCCATATCGGCGGCAACTATATCCACTCACGAAGATCTATGTTTCAGATGGAAGATCTAGAACTCCCACCGCGATTGATTGCATCTAGTTTAGAATCCGCTGGAAGAGTGTGTCAACATATACCAAAAAATGTCACTCATTAAAACCATAAAAGACGCTATCGAGGAGGAAGAATTGAGATTCCTCAGCCAATCTTCATTCGAGAAAATGCTGGAAATGTCTTTTAAGCCGGCCTGGTCCGGAGGATTAGGTATATTTCTACCCTCTAAACAGTTGGATGTCGCCAATGAGAACGAGATATGGTACTATTTGCAGGAAGGCCGATTCGATTTTTTCTCCCAAAATTCGAGCTTGTAACCGGACTTCCGTGCGAAAAGTATCCAACAAACGCAAGGAATAAAAAAGGCACCACCGGAACTACAAAACCTTACTACGAGACACTATTTGGGCATGAAGGTAATTTAACAGTCGAAACAGTTATTTCAATTTTGAAAAGAAAATCCATTCACGACATGGAAATGAGGCTCGAATATGCTTTCTAAACCATTGTCGATGGTATATTTCTACCCAAAAAGCACTCTTCACATGTTAAAGTTGTCAAGCAATTATATAGGGAAGCATATCCAACGGCGGAGGCGAAGGCGAACCGGATGATGATTTTTTTATGGAGTAAAGCAGTGTAGTTGAAACGGAACTACGTAAGAGAATAGACGAAGCATGTGAGGAAAACAGTTGTTTTAATAGTTTTTCCTGTAAACTTTATTGCTAAACGCAAACAAGTTATAGCCGCTTATACGATATACACAACCCGACAAAAAAAATCTAATGTATTACAATTGTTATATTAGAAAATTGTTTGATTGACCCCTACCTGGATTATATTGGTAATGTTTTACATACATTGTTATCCCATATCATTGTTACTTTGCTAACTAAAACAATCGGTTATGTGAAAGTAAATCTTGAGCCTATTATTCGCCCCAATCAAGAATTTGATTAAGAAGAAGAAGACTTTACTTGGACAAAAGACGAATAAAAATGAAAAATTTGACAACATGGTTCGACTAATAGACCAAGGATATAAATTTTCGAATGATATGTTTGTGGCAGTAAGGAAAACCCACAGAGCTAGTTTTCCCAAAAAAAACAAGAAGATGAAGCAAAGGAAAGTCAGCTTGGGGAAGAAAAGGTAGAAGCAACTTGCGCCAACCATCCCGAGCCAGTGTACCAAACAGAGATGAAAGAGGAGGCGAGCAGAACATTTCAGACATGCTTGAACTGAAGTTGCTCAACCCGTTAAATCTGTTAAGGGCAAGGTTCACCATATCGTAGCTGTAGAGATTAAAGGCAAGATTCGCGATATCGTAGCTGCGGAGCTTAAGGGCAACAACAAGACAATCATTACTAGATTGTTCAACTTGCTTTCCAATAACTCTACGATCAAACAAGATAATCCAATAGCAGAAGAGGAAAAAATCAATAGGGGATGATGGGGGGAACTAACTCTGGGGAATCCCAAGGGTTGAGTTCATGTCGAAATATGAATTCACAAGTTCGGGAGGTGAATGACGACGATAACCGGAATGGTTCAGACACTTTGTCGTTTATTGATGAAGTTGCAGCTTTCTACATGAGGGAAGCTTTCATAGTAATTTTGTTATCCCTCTCAAATACTTATTCTTATGTTTTTCAAAAACCAAAATTGCTCACACGAAATTTATACAATCAGATTGATGGCGAAGTTGGCGGAGAAATGGGGGAAAGACCGCCCAATGACAATGAAATGTGTGAAGATGATGCGGGAAAAAGATTGGCCTAAAGGTGTTGCCGATGTGGGAGAGCGGGTACAATATTATGGGAAAAAATCATAATCACAAGCATATTCTTCACTTGTATGCCTTTTGATGTTTATACCGATGTTTGTAGGCAGATCAAGCTGAGCATGCCAACCCATAGTAGGCGTCCCACCAATACCAAGAGGGTCATGGAGGTGAACGTATCTTATGAAGATTTTAGTAGTTTCATCATCATTATATAATTAACATAATAACTTGGTTGCTTACATAATTCGAACGTTAATTTGATAACACTTTATTTTTATTATTGCACGCAATTTTAAATGTTGCATATACTGGACCGGGTGGAGCCACTAAAATTCGCCACCGACGTAGTGAAAGACCCATCAAATTCGGAGGTAAACATGTATAATGAATTTGGTAAATTTTCTATACCAAACCCCCTTTGTCCTCGCTAATTGAATGATTTTGGTGTAGGTATTACGGGTAAAGAAATCGAGGACCGACTTTCCCATGGCATTGAAGATAAAGAACAACAGCCACTAAGTGAGGTAAACGACCCGCCACCTCAAACATAATATACATTGGCGAGACAGTAGATAGATTACCTCACTAACTTAGTTGTTATGGTATAGGATTTACCGGTTGAATAGTAAGAACAATAGCCATTGACTGAGGTAAACGACCCGCCACATCAAATATAATAGACACTGGCGAGACAGTAAATAGTTAACATGTGTAAAGTAGTTGTTCTGGTATCGAAGTTTGTCGGTTGAAGAGATCGAGAAACAATCTCCCTCCCTGTGAGACAAGAATAATCGAAGGCAATCTCAGAGGTACATTTACAAATAAATATAGTTATATGCTAACTAAACTATACTGATAGCCGAATTGTTGATAGGCTTTCACCCCCGGTCTTGGCAAAGATATAACTTGGTCATCGCTGTATTCCCTTGGACTAATGCAAGAACTGCATGTGCAATGTCGAAAACATTGAGGAACAGGTTATCCGAGCTGAAAAAACCCAACAACAACCCGCAGTCACAAGGAAAAGGAAGAGGTCCATAATTGTGTTGACGAGGCTAGACGAGAGATACCAATTTGATAAAAAAAATATGAAGACACTCATTGGAAAGCAAACATCCACCGATATCGAGAAGGCACAAATTGTGGATGAGAGGTTCACCAAGGCCACAAAGAACACGAGATGGTATGTAATGTAACAGTTTACAGTTTACACGATAACATAAGCGATAGTTAATGAAACTTCATATTTATTGCGTGGATTGCGAGCTTCGTCTTGCAGTCTTCCTTTGTTTTAAACAAACGGCTCACGGATATATCGTCACCTTCGTAATCAACATCCATAAGTGCCCTCTTAATGTCATCTATTAACAATTCACAAAGTTAGCACGTTAATAATATCGTTGACTTGAACTGTTAACAGACTCCACAGTTAGCAACATAATAACAAGATTTTATCTCATATTTTTAGGCAACTTTTCATACCTTCCCCAACCAGGTCATCACAATAAGGAGGTGCGTCTCGTTCGTGCATAACGGGGCTAACCCTCACACCTAGATCTGGCACACGCTGGACATCCAATGATAAATGGTTGTGAGACGACGATTCTTTTTGGTGCACCGTCATTAGATTATCCTCGACAACAGCTTTCCCGTTATTGTCACAACCCATCCCCCGTCTAGATATGGCCGTCCTTAAGTCACCAATTCCACCCAAGTCATCATAGAGTCCAAGCACTATATCATCGCCTCATAGTGGAAAAGTGATATATTAAAAAATAAACAAATTAACATAGTTATTTTTCGTTAGTTAACAAGCTAACCTATTAGCAAGACGCGATAGTTAGCATCATCCGAACAGTCATCCATAAGCTCCTCTTCCGAGAATGTGTACTCCGTTGTCAAAATGTTTACCGACCTAGACAAAGATTCTGATGAGCTTACTGACATCATTGCGGGTTCGTCGGTACCACATCATCTACACTAGAAGGCACCACATCATCTACACTAGGAGGTACGCACAACGAGTGTTAGTTGCAAAGTTCGATCACCACTTTCCCCATGTTCTACTAAAGCCACACTACTGACGTCGTTAGTCACATTCACCGCATGACTACTGTTTCTAGATGACAAAGTGGACCTCTTTGCATCGAAAGTAGGAAGATGGGGCAAGCCTTGCTCACCGTGAAAAAAATCTCCGTAACTGAGTTAAATCCTGAGACATTGCAATACCTTGATAATACTCGTTCGTTCGTGGGAACTACAACACGATAAAAACGAAAAAGTTAACAATATAAACCATTAATAACGTAGACACATTTTTGAATTAGCTAACCTTGAGGATCCACTTGCAGAACCGTAACTTTTGGGTTACCGGAATAACTTCCCCTTCCAACCCTATGTACTCGGGTCTGTATCGGCGGTAAATTATTCATCTCCTGCACAACGATAACCCAACAGTTGCGGCGACAACAAAACCCCTTGATTAATGTTACTCCGATAAGAGTTAACATTCTTCTCGGTATTAAACAATATCACTCTAACACGCATGTAAACGTTCTTAAGGTCTGCTTGAATCATCATAAACAAAGTTGCATCATCATCGTCTACCACATCCATATGGTTTGCTTTCTTCCATTCGGGTTCTAACATCCACTGCGGCCACTGGTATGAGAACTCGATATCGTCAAACGGCCAGACCTTTAACTTTTCCTTTACTAGGATAACCATCGTCATATAGTCCGTTCATTTCTTCAAAGACACGGAATAGTAACACCAGTACACACCTGGCATGTATTCCCAGGCCTCTTCATCATCCTTCACCTCTTCGGCTTTTAACTAAGCGAACCTCCATAGTCATTATCCTACAAGTTCATTGAAATATAATAGGTGAATGTCGGTAAAACAACACTGTCAAAAATCAATAGAAAGCTCGACGAGAAATACAAGTTGTAACATCTTGGTTCCAATGGGACGAACCGTTTTCATTTTTGATTTTAGAAAGCCCAAAAGCTCGTTAGCCCATTCTAAAACCTAGTGATCCCCACCCATTTTTTCTATAAAAAGGAGAGCTTTTGAAACAAGAGACAGAGTTGAGAGGCGTGGGCGAAGCCCTGCTCGTTTTGTTCTTCACCTCGTGAACCCTACCCGCCACCATGAAACCGAGTTGATGCCGCCGCCACATTGAGAGACAGATTACCGGATATCTGTGTGGACCCACATGACGATCTATATATCCGTGGAAAGCTCCGAGTCTCAGATTTTCAGGACAACCAAGTTTGTTGCTATCGACGGTATGTGTCCAAAGTTAACGTTGCTTCTTCGTATTCGCAACAGTTTGCTCGAGTCTCTAATCTAATTAATTTCACTAAGGAATGGAAACAGATGGGCAAACCTACTTTGATTGATCTGAAAATTGGTAAGGACTTTCTTGACTCTCGTATCTAGCTAAAACAAAAATTGGTTCATCATTTGGAATTCTGATTTGAAATATATGGTTGTTTTCTCAGGCCTGATCTGCGTAGTGTGAATCTGCGACTAAACAGAGGAGAAGTCGCGTTTCGGGTTCTAAGTCTCTGTGAAATATCTTGGCGTTTAATGATGTGGTTTGGGATATATGTCTGTTTTACCGGGACTGTTCTTCGCAGTTCGTATCTAAAACTAGTATGACGAGTTATCTCTTTTGGTTGGGCAAACGAGGTTTGTTTGACCCGAAACTTTGCATGGATGTTCAGTACTCATATATCTAGCTATCAGTTGAAGGAGAACCGTTTTGAGATTTAGTTGCATTGGAGAACGTGTTGTTAAGTCTAGACAACAAATCTGTCCAAAAAAAGAAATGTGTTGTTCTTCTTCTTCAAGTGGCAAAGGTGAGGACTAGTCGTGATCCTTTCTATCGTTCATTTGTGTCGTGTCGTGACGAGTAGTCACTTGTTAAACTATGCATCCTATGGGTATCTATAAGTCCACGCGTATTTGTTTGATGTTTGATAATACTATGTATATATAAAAATATATCAGTAGATGTGGTTTGTGGTTGGTTATGTTTTTAAACACTTAGACATGTAGGTTGTTTAAAACAGAAAATGGTTGAATGATAATATGAATAATACGTGTGTGAAAGATATTGATAAGGGGATTGATAGGCGGTTATGATGTGGTAGAAGTCTTGGGTAAGCAAGCGTCTTTCCCTGGGTGACTCGGTGATTGTTAAATTGACCTGGATGGCTTGCGGGTACATGGGTCTAGACATGGATGGGCTGCGGTTACATGGGTCCACGGGGCAAACGAGCCAAAGGTGAGGACCGCTTCCTCGGGGTGTAACCTTCGGATAGACTACACCATTACGTATAGGGGTCATTCTCTGTGTATGAGTTGTCTTCGGACATGATGTGCTTGATGGTTTAGCTTGTGATTTGCGTTTGATGTGATATGTTTGAACTGTAGAAGAATTTGTGGGTCCCTAGGACCTACACTTACTGGGTAATCCAAATTACTTGTGAGAGTCGAAACTCACACAATCAACTTTTGTCAATATTTCAGAGGGAACATAAGTTTCTTGAGGAAAAACAAAGTAAGAGATCCAACGATGATTGTTTTATTGATGTTCGGAAGCGTATGAGTACAAGAGCAGGTTGCTAAGAGCTATTGCTAGGGGGTTTTTAGATTTTGGTTGAGGTATATTTTTCCTTCCTCTGGTCCAAATATACCCACCTTAGATTTATATAGTGCGCTTTAATCCGTGGTGGATTGTAAAAGAACTGTGATTTTTAATAGGATGTATGAGCTCGTTGTTGGGGCCAGCAAGATACGAGAATGATGAGTGCAAGTGTAATATGTATTGATAAAAACTTAGTGCGAAAAGTCGCGTTTACAAAAGATAGGAGTATGTGTACACGTACCCACCCACCCCCCCCCTCCCCGTTTGAGAAGGGGGGGGGGACAGCAGAACCTTTCCGAAGATTGGTTGCCTACGTACCCTTTGCAGGGATCAAGCTGTCTCGTAGTTCATGTTTGGGATGTTGTGGTTTTAGTGATAGTACTTCTTGAGGTGCATTGGGTTCCATGATCGTGGGATAGGAACGTTGGACATGTTGGCAAGCTCGTACACTCCTTGGCGGACCACCTTAGTGACTTTGTAAGGTCCTTCCCAATTGGCTCCGAGCTTACCAGCGTTGCGTTCTGCTGTGTTCTGAAAAACTTTGCAAAGGACAAGGTCACCCTCGTTGAATCTTCTGCTTCAAATGTTTGAGTTATAGTATTTGGCCGTTGCTTGCTGGTAGTTCTGTATACGGATCAGGGCTTTGTCGCGTAACTCATTCACCAAGTCCAGTCCATCGAGGAGCATTAGGTGATTGAGTCCCTCTTGCCTGGGTAGGAGTCTGCGACGTATGCCAGGAATTTCAACCTCGGGAGGAATCACACACTTTGTTCCATAGACGAGGGTAAAGGGTATCTCGCCTGTGGCACAGCGCGGGGTAGTTCAATAGGACCAGCCTTCTAGTTCGTCGGCCCATCGGCCCTTGTTCTCGTCGAGACGCTTTTTGAGGCCATTGACGACGGTTTTGTTGGCTGCTTCTACATGTTTGTTACCTTGCGGGTGGCGTTGTGTTGACTTGTTCAGTCGTATCTTCCATTTCGCAAAACGCCTCGAACCTCGTTGAGATAAATTGGGATCCATTGTCTGTGACGATTTCGTACGGGACTCCGTGTCGGCATATGATATTCTTCCAGACGAAGTGTTCTACATGGACATCCTTAATGTTAGCATAAGAGTATGCTTCGATCCATTTTGAGAAGTAATCCGTTAGGACTAACATAAATATTTTTTGCTTTGACCGGTGAAGCGGGCCGACGATGTCCATAGACCTTCTCATAAATGGGTAGGGCGAGGAGATTGATGACAACAACTCGGTAGGTTGGTGAATCGTTGGGGCATGTCGTTGACACCTTTCGCACTTCATAGAGAATTTCTCACAATCTTTTACCATAGTTGGCCAGTAATAGCCGTGTCGTTTGATTTTGATTGCGAGGGCTCGTCCACCGGAATAGTTGCCATATGAACCGGTATGGATTTCCTCCATTACTTTCCTTGCCTGCGAACCTTCGATGCAGGTCATTAGTGGTCCTGAGAATCTCCACTTGAAAACGTCTCCGTCTAGCAGGATATATCGGGCTGCCTGAGCTTTAAGTTTTCGGGCAGCCCACTTGTCTGGTGGCACCTCTCCATCTATGACGTAAGCGCGGATAGGTCCCATCCATCCTTTATTGCAGCCGTACTTCCCTTCATGTTGCACGTCCACGTCCATATCGACCGCCTCGTTCGCTACTGGCAGTTCGTCTAGTGCGTCGATTGCGTTAACGATTCCAAGTGGATCGATGCTTGGATTCTCGATGAACTTGACGGGAATCACTCTTTTTAGACCAGGGTCCGAGGTTGATGCTAGAGCGGGTAGGGCATCGGCTTGAGTGTTCTCGCCGCGAGGGATTTGGGTGAGTGTGAACTCGTTGAATCGCTTGGCCAATTCCTGGACAATCTTTAGGTAGGCTTCCATCCTCTCGTCTCTGGCTTCATATTCTCCATTGAACTGGTAGTCACAGAATGCGCTTAAGTTTGGTATTTTTATCCCATGAGCGAGTTTTAAACCAGCGATCAAGGCTTCATATTCCGCTTCGTTATTTGAAGCTGGGAACGTCAGCCGGAATGACTGCTCTAAGATTTCACCGGTCGGAGATGTCAGGCGAATTCCTACTCTGGATCCCTATTTTGAGGACGAGCCGTCGACATGAAATGTCCAGGTGGATTCGGGCGTCGGTTCTTCAACTCCTTCGGCTGGAAGCTCGACTATGAAGTTTGCGAGTACTTGGGACTTCGCACATGTTCTGTTTTGGTACTCGAGGTCATATTCACTGAGCTCGACGGCCCATTTCGCTAGTCTTGTTGATTGGCTCGGGCTGTGTAAGATGGTTCGCAAGGGGAAAGTGGCTAGCACCACAATGGAATGCGACTGAAAGTAAGGTAATAACTTCCTAGCTGATATGACGACTGCGAGTGCCAATTTCTCCATCTGCGGGTACATGGTCTTTGCGTCGGTCAAAGTCTGGCTGACATAGAAGATTGGCCTATGCTCTCATCGCTCCTCCCTGACGAGTACTCTACTAACTGCTGTTGTTGAAACGACAATGTAAAGGAATAAGGGCTTGCCTTCGACGGGTTTGGCACATATAGGCGGGCTGGCCAAGTATCGCTTCCGCTCCTTAAAGGCATCCTCGCATCGATCAGTCCATTCGGATTTTTTATTGCCTCGTAGGGTGTCGTAGACCGACATGCATTTTTCGGTAGATCGTGAAATGAAGCGGTTCAAGGCTCCGACGCGTCCCATCAGACGTTTGACCTTGTGCTTCGTCTTCGGTGATGCCATTTCAATCAGCGCATTTATCTGCTTCGGGTTCGCCTCTATGCATCGGTGGGTAACGAGGTATCCGAGGAACTCACCGGAAGTCACGGCGAATCTGCATTTCGCATGATTTAACTTCATGTTGTGCAAATTTAGCTGTTGGAAGCAGTCTCGCAAATGTTCGACGTGGTTCTTCTCGTCAAGAGACTTGACTAGCATGTCATCGATGTAGATCTCCATTGTTTTGCCTAGTTGTTCCGCAAACATCTTGTTGACCAGCCGTTGGTACGTCGCCCCTGCGTTCTTGAGTCCGTACGACATCACTTTGTAGCAATATTATATGCGGTCTGTGATGAATGCGGTCTTTTCTCTGTCGTCTGGGTGCATCATGATTTGATTGTAACCAGAGAATGCATTCATGAAAGATAATAGTTTATTGCCGGCGGTTGCTTCGATAAGTCTGTCGATGTGAGGCAATGGGAAACAGTCTTTGGGGCACTCCTTGTTTAGGTCGGTAAAGTCTACGCACACTCGCCATTTGCCGTTCTTTTTCTTCACCACGACAGGGTTGGCAAGCCAATCGGGGTACTTTGCTTCGGCAATTGAACCGACCTTCAGCAGCTTTTCTACCTCGTCATTTACGGCTTTAGCTCGTTGTGGTACCAATTTTCTTCTCTTCTGCTTGACATGTTTGAAAACGGGATCCACGTTGAGCTCGTGGCAGGCAATGTTGATG
Organism: Eutrema heterophyllum; assembly: GCA_002933915.1. Lineage (NCBI taxonomy): Eukaryota > Viridiplantae > Streptophyta > Magnoliopsida > Brassicales > Brassicaceae > Eutrema > Eutrema heterophyllum. Next base: position 195,633 of record PKMM01018384.1, read on the forward strand.
CTAATCCCTGGCATATCCTCTAGGGTCCAAGCGAATGTATGTAAGTTATCTTTCAAGAATGATATCAATTCGCTGCGAATGGACTCATCTAGTGTGGCTTCGATTTTGACGCATCGTTCTGGGTGGTCATCGTCGATGCATACCGAGGTCACAGGCTCGCAGGTTGGCTCGGCTTCTTCCTCGCAAGCTTCTGTGATCTGTAATTGCTGTAAGAGTTTGGACATATCTTTCTCGGTCTCCTGGTCTGTCGTTGGCTTTTTGGATTTGCGTTCACATTCGTTACCAGGTTACAACGCTTGTGCTCGGTGAGGAAACAGACCCGAGATTCCTTCTGGTTACCCCATATAGTTTTAATGCCATCGGAGGTCGGGAACTTGATGCAGAGGTGATAAGTGGAGGGAATAGCTCGCATGGAGTTTATCCACGGGGTTCCCATGATAACGTTGTATATCGCTGGATGGTCCGCCACAGAGAACTCTACAATCTTTGTTACACCTTTCGCATGTACGGGGAGCCTGATCGTTCTTATGGTCATCGTTGTATCGCCGTTGAATCCGGTCAGTGGTCTTGGGTCGGCTATTATTTCCGTCAACTTGATATCCATTTGTCTTAGGGTGTCTCGAAAAATAACATCGACCGAGCTTCCTGTGTCGATCAGTATCCTCGCCATGTCGTGATCTTGGATCAGCTCGATAACGAGGGGATCATTATGCGGTTTGTCAATGCCTACAGTTTCCTCTTCGGCGAAAGAGATGGTGACGTTCGGAACGTTAGGTGGTTTGGACCAGTTGACGCTGGTTTTGGCTCGGCGCTGAAAAGATTTGATTGATGACACCGTGTCAGCGCAATACCGCGATCCTTCCATTATCATGTTTATCCTTCTCCGAGGCGCCGGTGGTGCTTCTTCCTCGTTTCTTCGACGTCGCTTCGGGACGTCTCCTTGATTTTGTTCCACCAGGGTACTTCGGCTCGGCTTGTTCTGGTTATCATCTTCTCGTTCAAAATCTTTGAGGGTCACCTTATTCCCAAGCTCTCCCGCCATGAACTTAGCCGCCAATTTTTCCCCCAGGCTTTGATAGTTGGCTGTGAGATGCCCGTAGCACTGATGATGTTCGCAATAGGCCTTCTCGTCAAAGTTGTTAGAATTCCTTGTCCACGTATTCCATGGCGCCTTGCCTCGTCCTGCTCCCACTTGATAGTTGTGGGTCCCCTGGAATTTCGGACCTTCGTGATGTACGAATCCTCCACTCTGGGTATTTCTTCGAGGGTTTGATGGGAAATGGATTGAGGCGGTGTTTTGGTTTGTCGTCTTTGCTAGTTCGAACTTCTCTTCGGGGATCTTCATCTCTTCTTCATCAATGATAAAATCTGAGGCCCGATGTAACGCGTCTTGGATGGTATGAGGTGTGTTCAAGGCGATTTCCCTTCGGAAATCCGATTTGTACCAGAGTGCCTTTTTTAGCGCAATGAGTGCGGCTCGGTCGCTCACACCTTCCAGCTTTGATACCACCATTTTGAACCTTCCCATGAAACTCCGCAGCGGTTCAGTTGGCACTTGTACCATGGACCATATCACCCGCATATCACATATATATATATATATATATATATTTGCCGTCTGAAATATCATCAATTACAAATTATGAGAACAATTACATTGACGATTCTACAACGGACAATTCTACATGCCTACAATGATCCATGATCGACGGATCTACTTGCACCATGCTCGTGATGGACAACTTTACCCTTGACACGCTAGACCACGACGTATGGCTCTACTTGCACTGCGCTGGAAATCTCCTGTAAATGTTTCTCCTTTAACTTGTATTCTTCGAGAATCGAACTCCATACATGTTGGTGTAGAAGCATTAATGAACCATTGGTCAACTATTGGACCGAGGGGCTTCCACAATCTAGTATATATATATGAATGGTAATTAAAAAGCAGAAGAAACTGTTAAATTTGGGGTTATTATGGGCTTCCAATTCAAAATCAATTGGCAATGAATGGATTGGTCTCAAGTCCCTTATATTTTACTTAAGGTCTCTCCCAATTTTCGATGTGGGATATTCTTAGACGCCCCCTCGAGATAATAGCATGTCTAGTTATTAATCTCGACAATATCCCATCGTATGATTAATTTTGGGTAGATAGGATGGACTAATTAGGGTCGGACGGATTTCGGTTAATATCGATCAGGCTTCTTTCGATCGACCAGATCGATTTCAGTTCGGATTGGGCAGCGTGTGTTCGGATTCTGATACCATGTAGAATAACAGAGAGAACAATGAATTTAATAGATTTTTCTGTATATTACAATAGAGGTTTGTACAAATATATATATACTGAAGTAGTTTCCTAAAGGGAGAAGATACACAGTAATTGTAATTGATACAAGAAGCAATGTAAATGCACGTAATCAAATGTGATATGAAACTCCAATTACTCCATAATTGTCGTGATTTGATATGAATCTCTAATGTAAGCCATCATCAAGAGATTGGCAAGAGGAGGCCAGAGATGAGAGTCTTTACAAGTTTGGCGACAAGGAGCCAGAATTCGATGGGTATGACTCATGAGCCGGCTAAAAGTTGTGAATGCACTATGTCAAAGTTTACGGGCTTTTAACTTAAAGCTAATTGACAATGAATGGAGTGACTCATGTTCGAATAAATGTGGGATTTTTAACACACTCATACATATAATTTGCACAAAAATAGAATAAAAAATTGAGTCATCTAACTAATATTTGATTATATTTTCATTTGTTGTTTAGGTAACAATGGTCCTCAATGAAGTTAAAAGGTTGTATCCTCCGGCTCACTTCACAATGAGGTCAACCACACAAGAAATGAAATTGGATAAGCTCTAGTTACCCGCGGATGTTTTAATCACGATGCCTATAATGTTGGTGCAGCACGACCCAAATCTATGGGGAAACAACGTGAAAGAGTTCAAGCCCCAAAGGTTTGCTGATGCCTGATGGCGTGGCCGATGCAACTAATGTAAGGCTCTCCTTTTTTCCATTGATTTTTCTATGAACAATCACTTTGTAGAATGAAGCTTTAGCTCTCATTTACCGTTTGCGCATGTGTTTTACAAACAACACTATATTATTCATTATTATATTTACAATTGAGGAAAAGCTCATATGTTCGACATTATCAACAGACTCACACCCGCTGAAGTGGTGGCAACAGCTGTTGGGCTTGGGACAGTGTTGTCTAAGTAGTGATGAATTGTTTTGTTTCATATGGTGCATCTTTCTTTTATGTTTCATTCTGTGAATAAGACAGGGTATTAGTTATTTGTAACTATATAGACAAAACTTGAGTTCTTTGATGGCACAGAAAATTACTTAAACTAAGCTTCAGAAGTATTGATATTACTAGAATAACTCTTATGAAAGTTCATCTAACTAAACTAACCTTCAAAAGTTGCCAAAATATATTTTCAGTTGATGGTGTAAAATCGATGGTAGTAGATTTGTTTTTATAACGGCGGTAGAGTTTAACCATCAGATTTCATTTATGTAAATTCGGTACCTCCGGTTTGGTTTACTGAATCGGTATAGGTACTTAGGCGGTTGACAAAAAAAAAAAAAAAAAAAAAAAAAAAAACGGCGGATAGAGTTATTATGTATTGGTAATAGTCGTTGATACAATAGATGGTAATTTATTGTCATTTGGTGGTAGATTTGTATTCAAAATAGTGGTAGATTTAATATGAATTGTAAATAGTCGATTTTATATGGTACGTAGACTTGTTTTAATTTGGTGGTAGACTTGTATTTCATAATGGTAGATTTGAAATAGCCGATGATACAAATGATGGTAGACTTAATCTCAAATTCAATATTTGTTTTTATAAATTATATTTATTCTTACCATCTCCATTAGAGGTGGGACGGATCGGATATCTAGGAAATTTTGAGAAATTTTGGGATATCCAGGAAATTTTGAGAAATTTTGGGATATCCGGGAAATTTTGAGAAATTTTGGGATATCCGGGTCCGTATCCGGGGCTTCCGGATATCCGCCTAGATATTAAGATATCCGCAGATATCCGGATCCGGATCTGTAAAAATAAAATTAAAATATTAAAATAATGGTAAAATTAAACTTTTATATAATATTTTGTAAAAAAAAAAAGTTGTTATTATAAAAATATTTAAATTTTATTTAAATTATTTATATATCTATATATATATATAAGAGAATTTTTAAAAGTTAGTAACTCGCCAGATCGCGATACGTGTCGAGTTAATCCATCAGATGTTGACACATGTAAAAAAAAATTCCAATTAATTTTTCACACATAATATTAACAAGAAAGGAAAAACAAATATAATCTAGACTTAATCCTAAAAGTAAAGTTAACAACAAAAAAATTACCAATTAGATTTTGACTCATAATATTAACAATAAAGGAAAAAAATAATCTAGACTTAATCCTAAAAGTAAAGTTAGCAAAAAAAAAAGAAAATAAAAGTTGTTTTTAGATTAAGGAAATTTATCTTAAGGACTAAATTGTTTTTAAAATAGGAAAAAAAAAATAGTTTTCCTGTTTATAATAAAGCAATTAAACAATAGATTAACATCCTAAAAAGGAAAGTAAACAAATAAAAATTAAACCAAAAGTCTTATTATATAAAGCAAAATGTTTCAAAATTAGTTTTTCGCCTTATCGCTATACGTGTCAAGTCAAACGATCAGATTTTGACACGTGTTTAATAAATTTTCAAATATTTTAACACATAATATTAACATTAATAAAAGTAAAATGTAAAATCGGTTCCCAATACTAAAAAGTAAAGGGGAAAAAATAGTAGTTATGTTTAGATTAAGGAAATTAAACAAAAATTATAAATAAAAGCCAAAGTTAAAAAAACATATTTTAGTTTAGAATAAAGAAATTAAACAATAGATTACAATCCTAAAAAGAAAATGAATAAACGCCAGAGTATATAAAAAAAAAAAAAAAAAGGAAAACCATATTCAATTTAGAATAAGAAAATTAAAAAATAGTTTACAATCCTAAAAAGCTAAAGTTTTAAAAAAGGAAAAAAAAACAATTAGTATTTCTATTTAGATTAATAAAATTAAAAAAATGGAATATAATCCTAAAAAGAAGAGGAATTCTCAATCTCCACCTCTATATAACCAACCAAATTGATAACTTCTCAATTTCACAACCAAACAAACTTTTCATAACATTTTTCCTCCATAAGTTTCATATAATCTTTTGTCTAATATAAGACATTGTTACGTAAAGAGAAAATTCATTACGTAAAGAGAAAAGTATGATCGCGCCACGTGTCAAGTCAATCGATTAGATTTTGACATGTGTAAAAGAAATTTCCAAAAATAAATCCAATTAGTTTTTGACACATAATATTAACAATAGAAGGATAAGTTTATAATCGATTCATAATTCTAAAAAATAAAATTACTAAACGAGAAATAAAAATAAAAAAGTAAATTTATCCTAAAAGCCAAAATTGATTTAAAAAAGAAAATTTAATAATTAATAATGGAAAATTTTAAAATCGATTAATAAAACAAAAACTTAAAAATTCAGAAAATTTAATAACCAATTCAGAATCTTAAAAGGTAAAGTTACCAAAAATAAAATATATTAAATTTATCCTAAAAACAAAATTAATATAAAAAAGGAAAAAAATATTTAGTTTTTCCATTTATAATAAGGAAACAATTAATTACTAATCATAAAAGGAAAAAATTATAATTTCTCACCTCTATATAACCCACAATGCTAGTATGTCAATTAGATAATTATAATTACCGATTTTTAATTTCTTTTTTTTATAGGTTTAGAATATCCGAGAATGGCATTAGCAAGTCGATTCTGAAGATGTTGCACTCCATCCTCGACAAACCGTACAAGAAATTTTTGGATATTCCGTCAGACAAACAAAACATGTGGTTTCGGACATTTGCGGTAAGTTATCATTTATTTAATTTTTATTATATATTTTGAGATTTTTTTAACATCTTTAATTCTATTTCTTTTGTAACAAGGATTTAATTGGAATTGGACCATCACGAAAACGGTGGAGACGGAATTTTTCAGCGAGGCTAAAACGCAATTCTCGCGCAACATGAACGAGTGGAAGAAGGTTTGGAGAAGGCGTGGAGAAAAGCCAAAAGGCTTGAACGCGGAGGTGTTTAATGACTACATCCCGTATTGGCAAGACCCGAAGACCGTAGCTCTATCTCAAACTAACTCCAAGAACCGGAATAGTCCCCGAGAAGGGAAGGGACCCGCTATCCACAACAACGGGGCGAAGAGCTTCAAAAAATCTGAAATCGAAATGGTAAGTAATTTTAGTGTTTGTAGTTATTTTTAAATATCGTTTTTATTATTTTTATTAGTAACTAACTGTTTAGTTATTTTTTAAACGGAGGAAGACGGCAAAGTTCCGGATCACTAAAAGTGATGGTGAGGACGCACACCAACAAGAAGACTGGCCAAATTCAAGATCCTGCCGTCAGGGAGCTCGTCGAGAAGGTGACAAATGTGCATGACGAGATCCTGACCCAGAGATCGCAGGACGGCATCACCGCTTCCAACGAGCTCACTCGGGCCGAGATCAACGACATAGTGCTCGGGGTAAGTAATAATTATATATTATCATTTCAATTTAGATATTTATTTGTTAATAAGATCTAATGTTTAGTATTGTTTTTGTATGAGGTACCTGTTAAAAAAGGTCGTCGGCCAGGGTTGGGTAAGATTGCATCCCCACCCTCAACTTCTTCGGGTAGTTTTTCGGTGGATCTAGAGATTATCCGGCAAAACGAAGAGCTCAAGGAGAAGGTCCTGTCTTTGGATGAAGAGCTCTCGACTCAGAAAACAAGGAGCGGGAAATTGGCAAACTACTTTAAATCGAAGTTCGCCTGATTTACTTTGATGTATTTTTTGTTTTTTTTGTAATTTTCCAACAATTTAGAAAACCTTTAATAAATATTAAAATTTAAAAATTATTTAATAATTAAACCCATAATTTATTTTTAAAAAAAAATAATCCGTCGGACATCCCTCGGAAATTCCCGAAGGATTTCCGACGGATAACAGATCGATCGATCCCATCTTTTTAGATCGATCGATCCTATATCCCTAGGAAAACCGTCGGAATTTGTGCCGTCGGTAATCCCTCGGAAATACCCTCGACGGAAAGGTCCTCAGAATTCCCTCGGAATTATTTCCGATGGATGAGTCCTTGGAAAGCCGTCGGGATTTGTGCCGTCGGCAATCCCTCGAAAATATCCTCTACAGACAAGTCCTCGGAATACCCTCGAAATTATCCCCGACGGACCAGTCCTCGAAAAGCCGTCGGGTAAAGTGGCCCTCGGAAATCGGTCGGAAAACTCCGAGGGATTTCCGACGGATTTCTATTTCCGAGGAAATAGAACCGACGGCCAAAATCCGTCTGGAATGGCTGTTTCCGACAAGATATCGACGGATTTGGCCGTCCGAAACAGGGTGTTTTCTTGTAGTGGTAGAAGGATATTCCAAAATTTTATAATAATTAATGCAGATTTTTGGTGATTGCATCAACAATTAAAATCAAAATATTCTAAAACAATTATTTCCTTTTGTTTATAGAAAGCACAAAATCTATATATGGTACCAAAAAATTATTTCACAATTTTGTAGTTCAAAAAATATCTAATTGGCAGAATTATGGCACAAAATCAGAAGATCTCGGATTTTTCTTAAATATAGGTTATATAAATTGCCAAAATCACAAGAAATCAGTGTATCTTTACAAAATAGCAACCGAATATTAATTTGAATTTAATTTAAATATTTGAAATATTTTCACGAATTTCATATAAACGAATATATGATCTCTAGATAGTTTTCAATCATGATTACCAAAATCGTTAAAATCATAGCAAATTTAATATCTTATTTATAATTTCAAAACAGACTATAATATCTTTTAAATAGATTTTGTGCGGCTAACCCTAAAAAACTAAACTCTATCACATACTCTATAAATAAATGTAGTGTTCATTTCATATCATCACGATTGCATGTCTACATTAAAATGACTTTCATTGTTTTTTTTAGAAATGAGAAATAGATCACGATTTATCAAACAATTGTAGTAATCTTCTTTCTTTTCTTTCTTTTCTTTCTTTTTTTGAAGGGTTTCAGTCATATCTAATGGCTTCACGGAATAAAGAAGTTTTTCATGGGATACTATAGAAACGTGTATGAGATCAACGTAGATTATTAATTAATTTAAATCCATCCTTTCATTCTTTTTAGTTTGAAAGTATAGTATTAATTACTACTTTTAGACCATTAGCAAACCAACAGAGATCCCTTTGCAAACGAATCGTGTGACTTAACCACCGCAATGCTTTGATCGGAGTTGGAAATTTTTGGAAAGCAATGAATCTTTGGAGTGCGAAAGAGAACCATTTGGAATCGCCATGAGAGTGAGAGGAGAAAGCTCTGAGACTAAAAGAGTCTGTGAGAGTTGGGGAAGAGGTGTCGTGAAGGTAAGGTTTAGAATGCGACGTGAAGATGAAAGAGACGACTATGGGACTCGTGGAAGAAGAGAAGAAAAAAGAAAGATGCAGTCACAAGATGATTGATGCATTTTGGACATTCACTATTATTCTTCCTCTTTACTATTAACACATTTATGATTCCACTCTCATGTATCCTCTCATCAATTTTGTGTAATTTGGATGATAATGTTGATTAAAAAATATTAATTTATATCTTATGAACTTTGTATACGGGTATTGTAAAATGTAAACAAATGTTATTATTTTTTTTTTTGTCAAAAAAAGTGCTATATTGTTAATATTCTTTTTATTACAGTTTAATTGGTTTAACTTAACAACTTTACCCAAGAGAATTTAATAGGTAGGATTTCATACCGGATCTTAATAATAATTTAAATTTGATAATACAAAACTAACAATATAAGGAGTATACTAATTAATAGCATCTTTTTGTGGAAATGAATATATATATATCGTAACTATCATTGACAAAGAAACCTTACGGGCATAAGAACACACGAGCAGATCCTATTAGAGATAAGCTTCTGGGAAAGCCACCTATAAACAGCGATCACATATATCCTTGATAGAGAAAGAGCCAGTAAGAGTAGCTCTCCCCATTGATTTTCCGGCACCATAAAGTATCGAAAGTGACTAGTCGCTTCCAAGAGAAAGTTGTTGTATATCTCTCCACAATTTTCGATCCATCAAATTAACTTGGGTAAAAGTCAATGACGAAGGAGATAAGCGAAGATTGAAAGAGAAATTGCCGGATTTTTGCCGGAAAGTTTCCGAAATCAGACGTCGGAGATGAAGTCGCACGAAGGCGGCAAAGTGACCTAGATTTTGTTTTGTCTCTAAAACTTGTGTCTTTTTCACATGTATCGGGTAGGTTGGAAAATAAACTTGTGTACGTGTCTTTTTCACATAATATATTTGTGTAAAATTTAGCACCTATAAGGTTTGTCTTAGTTTAAGAATCTAAATAGTTTTTTTTTTTTATATTTTGAGCACAAAAAGTAATTAGTTTTAGATCAAATAACATATAAAATTTCATCATCAAAATTAAACTTTCTGATTTGTTTGTCTTAATGTTTGTGTTTTGTGTTTTATGTGTCCCTTTTAAAATAAAACATTTAAGTTTCTTTTTAAAAATATATAATTTCCTAATTAGTATAGAAATGTCAATAATTGATCTCTATAATTTTATTTTTTTCACATTAAATAAACATATAAAATCTAATTAGTATAGACTCAAATTTATAATAATAAATATACAATAATATTTAGGACTAAACTTATATTAGATTTCTAATAAAAAAATGAATAAGTTAATTCGGAAATGTAGTATTAACATCAAAACACATTTCACACAATAAATCAACAAATTAATAAAATTTCATCTGCGCGCTTAGAAATTAGAAATTCAAAGTAAACACTGAAATTAGACAATAAGAATTTAGTTTACAAAAAAATTGACCCCTGCGCATCTAGTTTTTATCTTATTTTTGAATTCTTATCCAATTAATATTAAATGTTTAGAGTAACTCACGACTGTGAGGGATTTAAGATTCTCAAGAACGGGATCGACTATTTCTCTTCAATGAGCATATTTAACATGACATTCTTAAACTGTGAATAAACCATAACTCAATAAGACTATGACTTTCTCGACTAATTGGTATAGCAACAGTAAGAGCTCCTCGCCGGTTGTAGCGGAGGCTTCCACGGTTTGGAGGAGCTCTGCCAGCGATATAATTCCGGTGGATGTGGAGATTTTTTAGAGTCTCGTCGTCGTAGGGGTTTTTTTATATTTATGTTGTGCCTTTTCGATAGAGGAGAAGCCTTACTCATTAGACCAAGGACGGATGGGAGATGAAGATCAGGCGAGACTGCAACCCCTGTCAAGTTTTCGTTGGAATATGCGTCTTGATTTGCGTTGGAGACTTGGAGATTCAAAATAAAATTGGTTAGTTGAATTAATAAGTCTTTGTCTTATTGTTTCTTAGTCAAATAAGTCCTGGTCTTTAGGAAGTTTGTTGAGCAAACTCAGTCTGGGTTAGAACCTGTTTCTTTGCTGTTTCAGTTGGTGATGTAAGGCTATATATAGCCACGATTATTCATTCAATAAAGGATCCCTTTCAGCTCATTTGTGTGTTATCAAAGTGACTCACTTTCACATTTGGTATCAGAGCGAGACGAGGGACAAATCTGGTGTGAGAGAGAAACGAAATGGCCAATTCAGAGAAATTTGTGCAGCCGGCCATTCCAAGGTTTGATGGGTATTACGATTACTGGGCAATGACGATGGAGAACTTCCTCAGGAGTAGGGAGATGTAGAGTCTAGTGGATGAGGGGATTCCCGCAATGAGTATCGGGACAACACCAGCCAGTGAATCACAGAGGAAAGTGGTGGAAGAAGCCAAGCTCAAGGATCTGAAAGTCAAGAATTTTCTGTTTCAAGCCATTGACAGAGAAATTCTAGAAACAATTTTTGACAAAGGCACATTAAAAGCAATTTGGGAGTCTATGAGAAAGAAATATCAAGGGTCCACAAAGGTGAAGAGAGCACAACTCCAAGCTCTAAGAAGAGATGTTGAGTTACTCACCATGAAGGAAGGAGAAAAGGTGGACAGTTTCTTGGGCAAAACTTTAGCAGTGGTGAACAAGATGAAAACAAATGGTGAGAACATGGAGCAAAGTACAATTGTCAGTAAGATACTCAGATCTTTGACAACCAAGTTTAACTATGTTTTCTGCTCTATCGAAGAGTCAAATGATTTGAGTACCTTAAGCATTGACCAGCTACATGGAAGTTTGTTGGTTCGTGAAGGAAGAATGCACGTACATCAAGAAGAAGAGCATGTACTGAAGGTGTCTCAAGATGAGAGACCAAGCAGAGGAAGGGGCCGAGGTAGTTTCTGAGGAGGTCGTGGCAGAGAAAGAGGAAGGACTACATCATACAAAGCACTTATTGAATGTTTCAAGTGCCACAACTTGGGACATTTTCAGAATGAATGTCCAGAATGGGAGAAAAAAGCTAACTATGCTGAATTAGAAGAGAATGATGAACTGCTGTTGATGGCCTATGTAGAGCTCAATAAGACGAATAGAGAAGATGTGTGGTTTCTTGATTCAGGGTGCAGCAATCATATGATGGGAAACAAGGAGTGGTTTTATAATTTGGAGGGAGATTTCCGCAAAACCGTGAAGTTTGGAAATGACACAAGGATGGCTGTAGTTGCAAAAGGAAGCATAAGAGTGCAAATTAATGGCATCACTCAGGTGATTTCTGATGTTTATTATGTCCCTGAACTCCGAAACAACTTGTTGAACATAAGACAGCTTCAAGAAAAAGGGTTAGCTATCCTAATACAGAATGGAACATGCAAAGTGTTTCATTCTAGCAGAGGAGTGATCATGGAGTCTGATATGAGTGGAAACAGGATGTTCTATCTGCTAGCATCCAAACCACATAAGGATTCAATGTGTCTATAGGCATAGGAAGTAGTGGAGAAAGAAGCTCACATGTTGCACTGTCGCTTTGGGCACTTAAATAATGATGGACTAAGAATGCTAGCTCACAGGGAGATGGTGGTGGGTCTACCTAATCTGAAGCCCACAAAGGAGTTATGCACGACATGTCTAACTGGAAAGCAACATAGAGAGTCGATGCCAAAGAAAAGTTCGTGGAGGGAATCGAAACACCTTCAGCTAGTACACTCATACATATGCGGTCCTATCACACCAGCTTCATACAGTAACAAGCGGTACATTTTAAGCTTTATTGATGATTTCACGAGAAAAACTTTGGTTTATTTCTTGCATGAAAAATCAGAAGCATTCATTACCTTTAAGAACTTCAAAGCAAGTGTGGAGAAAGAGATAGGAGAGTACATAACATGTTTAAGAACGGATCGAGGTGGTGAGTTCAACTCAAGTGAGTTCGGAGAGTTCTGCAAATCTCAAGGCATCAATAGGCAATTGACTGCAGCTTACACGCATCAGCAGAACGGAGTGGCAGAGAAGAAAAACAGAACCATCATGAATGCGGTTCGATCTATGCTAAGTGAAAGACAAGTCCCAAAAACATTATGGTCTGAAGCTACAAGGTGGAGTGTGCATGTTCAGAATCAAAGTCCAACAGCTGCACTTGAAAATATGACTCCAGAAGAAGCTAACCCTTTTTCTTGAAGCTGTCCTATGCTGAAGCTACAAGGTGGAGTGGCGAGAAACCACTAGTAGAATACTTTCGAGTATTCGGGTCTATAGCACATGCTCACATACCAGATCAAAAGAGGAACAAGCTGGATGATAAGAGCAAGAAGTGTGTTCTATTAGGAGTTAGTGATGAGTCTAAAGCTTGGAGGCTATATGATCCGGTTTCAAAGAAAATTATGGTTAGCAAGGATGTCATATTTGAAGAAGGAAAAAGCTGGGATTGGGGAAGATTTGATGAAGAAATAAAGGCAGATACATTAGAGTGGGAAGATGATAAAGACGATCAGAGTGAGGATACGAAAATCACAGACGACCAAGGTGGTGTGAACAATAATCTGAATCCATCTCCTGGTCCAAGTGAGGGCTCGAGTGAATCTGATTCTAATACTGGTGATGGGAATCAGATTCAAGAGAGGACTATACGTGAAATAAGATCACCAGGATGGATGGCAGATTATATGACAAGGTGATATTCATATATTTTACATGTTCTAGTTTGCATTTTAGTTAGCATTTTGAGTCATTTGCATGCATAATCATAACTTTGTTTAGCATTTTGGTTTCATTAGAGTTTAAGACGTTTGCATTAGATCTTAGTGGGTTTTTGCATTCATTTGGAGTGTTCTAGGTGTTTTGGAGACATTTGGGATGATTGGAGTGATTAAGCTTAAGAGAAGGAAGAGTTCACCCGAGGTGTCTCAAAGATGTGGCTGGACGAAGGCCTTCCGATCAGATTCAGCTTCAACGGTCTTCATGGAAGCTGCGTGCTCTTGTTTCTCCTGGTTTCGAGATTAGGCATGCACCTGAAACACGAAAGTCAAGAACGTAAGTAACCGAAAAACGCGACGGGTGTCGACCGATACTCTACGATTTAGACGAAATTCTTAGCTAAAATCTAATGGCGAAATTGAGTCCCCGGCAACGGCGCCAAATTTGATATGCTCAAATTAATACCCTATAAGTACTAAAGCAGTTGTTGTAGTATATGTAGGGGTCGAACACAAGAACTCAAGAAAGTCACACAATAGATTATATAGACTCGAATTAAGCTAAACCAAACAATGTAATTAAATGCGAGTGCGTAAATTAAACAAGTTGTAAGTCAATTGGAAAGAAGATAGGATCAGTGTATTTCTCATGAATTCAATGAATGTAGATAAACTAACTAACATGATTCAGATTTAGCGCGGTTCTTGAACTCAAATCACTAAAGTATAGCTAACCAACTCTCGTTGCGAAAACTATCTAAGTCTAAATCCTAGAATTCTAAATCTCTTTGCGAATCCTAAAGTCTAAACCAGCTTTTAGTTCAAGTTTGATTTGTTCACAAAACAACTAAACCAAATCTCTTTGCGAATAGTTATTTTGCTCACCCTAGGTTCTGTCAGGTTTCCAATCACACTTTCGTGTCTAATTGATTAACCTAAGATCTAAGTTCCAGATTCGTCAACCAAGAATTAGCTATGAGAACAACATATGGTGAAGAACTAATTCAGATGGTGAATCCTAATTAACTAATTAACCTAACATTCAGAGAAAATCCTTATGAGAACCCTGAACCTAACAGTGGATCTACTTTGACATGGAGATTGAAACAAGCAACATGATTGAATAGATCATCAAATCAAATAAATAGAAGAGAGTAAAACAAGGGTTCGAAATCTTCTCTCAGGCGAACAGAGTTTCAGACTTGTCTCCTTCCAAAGCTCTCTCACATAAAACTAAAGTAAAATAAAGCCTTGCTAACAAAAGTGGCTGAAAAACTTAATTATAATGCTAAAACACGTTTTGGGGCTTCTTGTAATTATTAAAGTCTTCTGGACCAACGTGCAGTTTCTTCAAACTCGTAAAAAGTCGTGTTTCCTTTTCCATGGACGACGGTATCTACCGATACCATAAGTGGTATCGATCGATACTCGGACAATGACGCGCTTCCTTCCTTCATGGTGTCAGTATCGATCGACACCAGGTGGTGTCGGTCGATACAATGGCTTCAAATCGCTACACGATCTCTGCTTTGCTCCAAAAAGCTACAGAATGTTTCAATATCTCCAATTATGCTCCAAACATACCTAAAACCTGAAAAGACACTAAAAGACTCCAAAAACACTAGAAAGACTCTAAAAACAAGACCTATATCATGGTCAAAAATGGGTAAAAACCATGATATATCACTTAACCCAAATTTTTGTGACCCACTTTTGACCGGGTCAATACCCGGTTTGTCTTGGGTTGACCCGGTTAGGCACCTTTCACTATTTAAGCCCAAAAACCTCATTTTCTTTTTTGATCTTTTTTTCTCTTGCTAAAAAAAACCTCTCATTTTTAGGGATTTTGGATTTTGTAAGAGAGATCTTGATTTTTATTTATGCAATCTAAGTTTTAGTTTCTTAATCTCTTCTAATCTTTCATCTTTCTATTCTCTAATCATGATTAACAACACATCTTTCATGAGATTTGGTGTGTTATTCATGATTAGTGAGTAGTTCTTTTTATAGCTCATGGATGAGGTAGATTAGGGGAATTTAGTGATTGATCTATGATATCTAGGGCTTAGTTTACATCTTTCCTTTCTTATATAGTGTTGATAATGCTAGATTAGGCTTGAGAGAGTTAATCTAGATCATAGAAAATTTCATGCACACAATGTGTTCGATGAAATTCCCCGAAGAGCTAAACAAGAGATTTTACTTGTTTAACCTATGAGAGTAGTTGTTTAAGGAGCATTAGGGCTATTGGAACTTATGATTAATGCTTGTTGATTAACTTTTCACAAATGAGAGTTTGCTCTTGATTAGTTAATTAGCAAAGTGATTAAGTCCATGAGAGTAGATTAATCTTGTTTAAGTGTTCTAAGCTAAGGGAAATTGTTTGATTGTGTGAAATGACATTATAGGTTGATCATTGAAGTCCCCAAAGTCAATAACCTCATCCAAGAGCTTGCCTTTATTAATTTTTTAATCTCGTTTAGCATTGCTTATTACTTGTTTGTTTAAATTTGAATAATTAGGTTGCTAGATAAAACCAAATCCCCTTTGTTTGCTTAACTTAAGAAGTCTTATGCATTCTTGGTGCTTTGAAACTTAACCCATTTGGATTTGATACCTCTTATGCTACATAGCATCTAGAGTAATTGATTCTAGATAGACAAAACTCTACTATCAATTTGGCGCCGTTGCCGATTGGGTTTAGCTTTCAACATTAGGATTTTACTTCTTCTTGAGATTAAGCTTTTATTTCTCTTTTGTTTACTAATCTCTCTATCTAGCTCTCTTTTGTAGGCGCATGAACTTGCGTTCTAGAGGCAACGACGATCTAGTTGAGTCAAGGGACGACATACACCTTCTACACCGTGGTATTAGAGCAAGAAGAGAGAGGGAACGAGCTCAACACATAGCAAGATTGGGTATGGAACACGTTGAAGAACCACAAGGTGGGAACATGGACCAAAACCCACCACCACCCGCCCGTAATGCTAGAGTTCAAAATCGCCATCCACAAGCCCACAACATTGTGGGAGCGGGTGATGCGTAATGCTTATGTGAACTGCCAAGGCTTAAGACCACCACCGATGGACAACAACAATTTTGAGGTCAAGATGGGTCTCATTAACATGGTACAAGGTAACAAGTTCCATGGCTTGCCGGTTGAAGACCCCTTGGATCATCTTGATCATTTTGATAGAGTTTGTGGCTTGACAAACATGAATGGGATCTCCGAGGATGGTTTCAAACTCCGCTTGTTCCCGTTCTCCCTTGGCGACAAAGCACATCAATGGGAGAAAAATTTGCCTCAAGGGTCTATCACTACATGGGATGAATGCAAGAGGGCTTTCCTTGCCAAATTCTTCTTACCTTCAAGAACGGCCAAGCTAAGAAATGAGATCTCGAGCTTCACTCAACGCTCCAATGAGACTTTCAATAAGTCGTGGGAAAGATTTAGAGGCTACACCATGCAATGTCCTCATCGTGGATTCAATGACGCATATCTATTGAGCACACTTTACCGTGGAGCGCTTCCAAAGAAAAGAATGTTGCTCGACACCGCTTACAATGGTAATTTCTTGGCCAATGAAGTGAATGAAGCAATAGAGTTGGTAGAGAACCTTGCCCAAAGTGATGGAACCTATAGTGATGAGTATGATCGGTCTACAAGGACCACAAGTGCTTTTGAGGAGCAAAGACGAACCAAAGACATGAAGGCTCTCAATGAGAAGTTGGATAAGCAAGCCACTATGATTGACAAGCTTCTCAATGCTTCCAAAAAATCGGTTCACTTTGTTGGTGATTTCGAAGGCACTCACGGGTCCCAAGACCAAATGGTGGATTTGACTAACCAAGAGGAAGTGCATTATGTTGGGAACCATGGTGGCTATCAAAGGGGTTTCAACAACAATCAACACCAAGGAGGCTACTACAACAAGGCTCCATTCATGCCTCAACCGGTTTTTCAACAAGGTCTTGCACCACAAGCTCAAGGTAACAACTCCATGCCTCAAGACCTTGAAATGAAGAACGTGCTTCAACAACTTCTACAAGGACAAGCAAGTGGAGAAATGGATATGAGCAAAAAGATGGAGGAAATCCACACTAAAGTGGCTTGTTCTTACAA
Organism: Eutrema heterophyllum; assembly: GCA_002933915.1. Taxonomy (NCBI): domain Eukaryota; kingdom Viridiplantae; phylum Streptophyta; class Magnoliopsida; order Brassicales; family Brassicaceae; genus Eutrema; species Eutrema heterophyllum. The sequence continues at coordinate 213,018 of PKMM01018384.1, forward strand.
TGATCTACACAAGAACCTTGAGGCATTGAGCTCAAAGGTGCAACAAATGGAGCAAAAAGGTGCCGCTCCTTCATCACCTCACCATCAAAGTTCTTCAACAGAGAAGGCAATACAACAACCAAAGGAGTATTGCAATGCCATATTCTCCAATGACTCCCATCCCAATGATGCTATTAGAGAAATCGAGCTTCTACTCTATGGTTCACAAGTCGAAGACCATTGCCCTAGACACGTTCCCTTGAAGCGCAATAAGGACATTGAGGAACAAAGTGGGAGGGGGGGGGTTGACCTTTGGGAATGATGAAGTCGTGACCATGGTTGAAGACAAGGGTACTTTTGCTTGTATTGGTTCACAAGGATTGACAAAAGCCGCGCCTAAGTCAATTCCCAAGCTCGGGAACCCCGATAAATTCTCTATAGCTTGCTTTCTTGGAGATTTGGAGGTTGAGGATGCTTTATGTGACTCCGGTTCAAGTGTGAACGTCATGTCCCGTGAGATGCTTAAGAGTATAGGGATAATAAGCATCACTCATCACCCATCACCCATCACTTTTGGAGATGCCTCTTCACGGAAACCGCTCGGTCTTGTTGAAGATTATCCGCTTAAAGTTGGGGATTGTATAGTCCCAACGGATTTCGTTGTTATGGAAATGAAGATGGCCAACAAGCTCTCACTCCTCCATGGAACCCCATTCCTCAATACTACCGGTGCAAGCATGGATTTTAAAAACCAAAGGGTAGTTCTCATGAATGTGGATGACAAGGTATACCACCCAATGAAGGCTTCTTCCAACAAGCTTTGTGGCACAATGATCATTGAAGATGATGGGTTTTGTGTTGAGGAAGTGAAGTATACGGGTAGTTGTGAAATGGTTGATGAAGCTCTACCCCCAAAGACTTGTGAAAAAGAAGAATCTCATGAGAAAAAGGATTTGGGTTATGGTAATGGTAAGGAAGCTTTGGGAATTGATCAAGCTTGCTTGGAATCTCCTCTTCCCACCACAACGGAGGACGTGAGTGAGACTAAAAAGGGGAAAGGGAACGGTAAAGGCACTAAGGCCAAGAAGGGGATACCAAAGAAGCACCATCCTCCCACCCTTGTAAAAAATGAACCAAGCAAGATTTATGGAGAAAAGACCGTGCTAGACCAGCCTCCCACGATGAATCTCACCCCTTGGAAACATGAAGACGGGGTGATCGAGTACAAGATCAAATGCAAGGGCCGATCCAAACCCTTTGCATCGGTCAAAGCCATCCTCACACCGGAGCTCAAAGAGAAAGGGGAAGCCGATCTTCAAGAGGTCATGAACAAGGTGCTCAAGCTTGAGCTCAAGGACCCACCAAGGAGTTCTCACACACCTCCTTCACCCGCCTAAAAGGGTAACCAAAGTCAAACTTAGTGACTTTAAACAAAGTGCACTTGGGAGACATTCTCATGTTTATCATTGTACATATTTTCTTGCTTTCTAGTTTGATCTTGCGTTTCTTGGGCTTTTTGATCTTTTGTTGAGTGGTTGCAAGGTTCTTGATGGTAGCAAGCTCGTGGCAAGGTAGCAACGGTGTTTGATGTTGGGAAAGATCCCCATTCTCTCCATTCACATAGTAACACTCCTCCATTTTAAGTAGCTCTTTTCTTTCGAGTCTTTGCATTTCATCTTTTGTTTTGGGTCTCTTCCTTAAATTTATTTCACACCGGGACGGTGTGATTTAAGTTTGGGGGAGGGACCGGTATCTAATCTTGTGTTTTGTGTCTTATTTTCGATTTTTCCATTTCTTGAGTCTCATGCATATCCTGCATTCACTTATGGCATAGAAAACTCATAAAAAGCGAAAAAAAATTTGAAAATTTTGATAACACAAAAAGAAGTCATCTAGTTGCATTTCATATGTAGGGTTGAGTCTAGTTTGCATATAGGTTGCATTGCATCTTGCATTGGGGGAAACATTCTTGCAGAGTATCATTTTAAGAGTTTGGTTTAATGCCCTAGTTGCTAGTTGTTTGATGCTTTTGATCTCGTGTTTGAAATCAAGGATGAACCATATTTTGATCTCATATTTCATTACTCATGTCTTAGCTAAAGCAAGTTGTGAATTGAGTCCAATCCTACTTAAGTGAAAACCATAATCTTGACATCTTAATTATCATGTTTGTGCATCTCATAATGAATTCATGGATACCACATACATATTTGGGCTATCTTATCCGTTTCACCATCCTCTTGTTAGCTCAAATAGCCTATTCCCATCTTTGGAACGGTTCACCACACCTTTAACCCACCCTCCTTTCAAGCCAATTCTTTAGTGAGCGAATGTAAGGCCTAATTTTTCGAGTATCTTGGCAAAAAGTGTTGAGTTTAGGGCGACAAGGATAGGTTTGCATGTAGATATAGTCCAACATCAAGGGCTAAACTAGGTTAGGCTAGCTAGGAAGGGAAGTTTTGGGGTTTGGAATGAACAAGAACGTGTGATCAAGGGGATCGTGGTGGAAAAGAGAAGTGAAGCCAAATGAATGAAAGGGTAAAGAAGGGGGAAGTTGTCAAGAATTCTCGGTTGGTATATGAATTAGCTCTAAGCATTAAGGTTAGTCTCCAAGTGTTTAAAAGAAAAGAAAAGAGGCCAAAAAGATGGCTTAAGCATCAAAGTGATGAAGATGGAGGCAAGGCAAAAAGTCAACAAGAAGAGCTAAGGGAAATAAAGAGAAAACACCATACCATGAGTCAAGCTTAAAGAAGGAGAAATCCCCGAAGTGAGGAAAGATGGATTGGAACGAGAAGAAGAACGTGTGGAACCAATGAGGCGAAAAGCTTTGTGAGAAAGGGTAGCTTAGGTTGGAATTTCATGGGTTAGAAATGTTAGGGTTAGAGACATCTTAGGCATTGGGTAGATGTAAATTTATCCTTGTATGCATAGGTTGCCTTTTACTCTTAGCATTTTGCTAAAGCTTGCTCATTCTTAGAGAGATCTCTTGCATTGGAGTAACCCCATACATTTGAGATCATTTTAGTCTCAAGACCTTTACCATAGCCAAATGAATTCACTTGTCTTGCATGAACATGATTCACTTGAAACAATTAAATGAATGTCAAAGGACTTGATGATAAGAAGGTTTGTGTAGGTTGAGACTTGGGCTTGATTCATGTAGGGATGGATATGGCTAGCTCTTTTTGAGTAGACTTGTTTGATCGCATCGTAGAGTTAGCAACTTGGACTTTGGGTTTGAATTCTTTTTATGGTACTTGTGGATAGCTCCCTCTTTCAAACTTCTCTCCCGTCTTGGTCTTGTTTGCTTGAGGACAAGCAAAAGAGTAAGTTTGGGAGAGTTGATATTCATATATTTTACATGTTCTAGCTTGCATTTTAGTTAGCATTTTGAGTCATTTGCATGCATAATCATAACTTTGTTTAGCATTTTGGTTTCATTTAGAATTTAGGACGTTTGCATTAGGTCCTAGTGGGTTTTTACATTCATTTGGAGTGTTTCTAGGTGTTTTGGAGACATTTGGGATGATTGGAGTGATTAAGCTTAAGAGAAGGAAGAGTTCACCCGAGGTGTCTCAAAGATGTGGCTGGACGAAGGCCTTCCGATCAGATTCAGCTTCAACGGTCTTCATAGAAGTTGTAGAGGAATGCGTTAGCTGTCTACAAGAATTGGTTTGAAGTCATTCGGATGAGTGATTTGGGAGATATGGCGATTTTACCAAAGATGTATCCGTCTGGCAACCACACTAGACCACTATACCTATCGACCACCGACCGGTAAGAAGCCTACGACCAATACCTGACCACCATACCTGACCACGACCATCCGGTGCTTAACTCAGACTTGGGCAGTGTGAATACCGGACTTCCACACCGGCCCATCTCCGTCCGGCGTAGAAGCCCTCTTCCAAAGCATCCACACCCCTCACTTGTACCCCTCCGTCACCGTCCGGCACTTACCACTTCAGAACACAACACCGGTCCATCACAGACAGGTATAGCTGTCCGGCTCTTAGCTCACCATCCACCAGTGTCCATACCGCCTATCTATACCCCTCCAAGTCCGTTCGGCGTGAAGGCACCCGACCAAAGAAGACTCCATACCGGCCACCTATACCGGACCAACATGGTCTGGTGCTAACCCAGATTTTTGTGACCCACTTTTGACTGGGTCAATACCCGGTTTGTCCCGGGTTGACCCGGTTTGTCCCGGGTTTACCCGGTTAGCCCCTTTCACTATTTAAGCCCAAAAACCTAATTTTCTTGTTTTGATCTCTTTTTCTCTTGCTAAAAAAAACCTCTCCTTTTTAGGGTCTTGGATTTTGTAAGAGAGATCTTGATTTTTATTTATGCAATCTAAGTTTTAGTTTCTTAATCTCTTCTAATCTTTCATCTTTCTATTCTCTAATCATGATTAACAACACCTCTTTCATGAGATTTGGTGTGTTCTTCATGATTAGTGAGTAGTTCTTTTTAGAGCTCATGGATGAGGTAGATTAGGGGAATTTAGTGATTGATCTATGATGTCTAGGGCTTAGTTTACATCTTTCATTTCTTATTTAGTGTTCATAATGCTAGATTAGGCTTGAGAGAGTTAATCTAGATCATAGGGAATTTCATGCACACAATGTGTTCGATGAAATTCCCCAAAGAGCTAAATAAGAGATTTTACTTGCTTAACCTATGAGAGTAGTTGTTTAAGGAGCATTAGGGCTATTGGAACTTATTATTAATGTTTGTTGATTAACTTTTCACAAATGAGAGTTTGCTCTTGATTAGTTAATTAGCAAAGTGATTAAGGCCATGAGAGTGGATTAATCTTGTTTAAGTGTTCTAGGCTAAGGGAAATTGTTTGATTGTGTGAAATGACATTATAGGTTGATCATTGAAGTCCACAAAGTCAATAACCTCATCCAAGAGCTTGCCTTTATTAATTTCTTAATCTCGTTTAGTATTGCTTATTACTTGCTTGTTTAAATTTGAATCATTAGGTTGCTAGATAAAACCAAATCCCCTTTGTTTGCTTAACTTAAGAAGTCTTATGCATTCTTGGTGCTTTGAAACTTAACTCATTTGGATCGATACCTCTTATGCTACATAGCATCTAGAGTAATTGATTCTAGATAGACATACTATCACAAGGGACAATCCATCTGACGAAGAAGATGGCTCTATGCATGCGTTAATGATGATGCTGATGGTGGCTGAGAATGATCCAATTCTGTTTGAAGAAGCAGTGAAGCAGAAAGGAATAATGGGGATGGGAATCAGATTCAAGAGAGGAGTATACGTGAAAGAAGAGCACCAGGATGGATGGCAGATTATGTGACAAGGGACAGTCCATCTGAGGAAGAAGATGGCTCTATGCATGCGCTAATGATGATGCTAATGGTAGATGAGAATGATCCAATTATGTTTGAAGAAGCAGTGAAGCAGAAAATCTGGAGAGGAGCAATGATAAGTAAGATTGAATCAATTGAGAAGAATCAGACCTGGGAACTCACTACACTACCTAATGGTTTTAAACCAATTGGAGTCAAGTGGGTGTACAAAACCAAGCTGGATGAAGATGGGGAAGTTGAGAAATACAAAGCACGCCCTAGTAGCCAAAGGATATGCACAAAGCTATGGCATATACTACACTGAAGTATTTGCTCCAGTAGCAAGACTTGACACAATTCGAACCATTCTTGTAATGGCAGCACAATCAGATTGGGAGTTATTTCAGCTTGATGTAAAGAGTACCTTTCTTCATGGAGAACTCAAAGAAGATGTATATGTCAAGAAGCTTGAAGGGTACATAAAGAAAGGAGAAGAAGAGAAGGTTTATAAGCTGAAAAAGGCATTGTATGGCCTCAAACAAGCACCACGGGCTTGGTACCGCAGGATTGAAGCTTACTTTATGAGAGAACAATTCGAAAGATGTCCAAGTGAGCATACACTATTCACAAAGTCAAAAGGAGGTAGAATCTTAATTGTCAGTCTTTATGTGGATGATTTAATCTTTAATGGGAATGACATAAGCATGTATAATGAGTTTAAAAACTCGATGATGCTGGAGTTTGAAATGTCAGACTTGGGAAAGATGAAGCACTTTCTTGGAGTAGAAGTGAAGCAGTGCAGTGATGGAATTTTCATTTGTCAAAGAAGATATGCAAGAGAAGTATTAGCAAGGTTCGGTATGGATGAGAGCAACTCTGTGAAGAATCTAATTGTACCAGGAACAAAGCTACAGAAAGACGAAGGTGGAGCTAAAGTTGATGAAACTATGTTCAAGCAAATGGTGGGCAGTCTCATGTATCTCACGGTGACTATACCAGACTTGATGTATGGAGTGTGCTTGATCAGCAGGTTTATGGCAAGCCATAGAGAGTCTCATTGGCTTGCAGCAAAGAGAATCTTAAGGTATATACGAGGTACGACGGATCTGGGAGTGTTTTACAAGAAAGGTGAAAGCAACTTGAAGCTTATGGCTTATACCGACAATGACTATGCTGGTGATTTAGATGATCAAAGGAGTACTTCTGGTTTTGTGTTCATGATGGCGTCGGGAGCTATTTCATGGGCGTCAAGAAGCAATCGTTTGTTGCTCTCTCTACAACCGAAGCAGAATATATTGTTGTAACTTCATGTGCGTGTCAGTGTGTCTGGCTCCGGAGAGTGCTGGAAATGATTGGGTGTGAAGAGAAGACAGAAACGGTAATCATGTGTGATAATAGTTCTACTATACAGTTGTCTAAACACTCAGTGTTTCATGGAAAGAGTAAGCATATTGAGGTGAGGTTTCATTATCTCAGAGACTTGGTGAATGGTGGAGTGGTTAGATTGAGTTATTGTTCAACAGAGCATCAGGTTGCAGACATCTTCACAAAACCATTAAAGTTGGCACCACTTAAGAAGCTTCATGGAATGCTTGGAGTTGTTGATATTTCTGAGGTAAGCTAAATTCAGGATGATTTAGCTTAAGGAAGGGATTGTTAGAAAATTGGTTAGTTGAATAAGTCTTTGTCTTATTGTTTCTTAGTCAAATAAGTCATGGTCTTTAGGAAGTTTGTTGAGCAAACTCAGTCTGGGCTAGTTCTTATTTCTTTGATGTTTCAGTTGGTGATGTAAGGCTATATATAGCCACGATTATTCATTCAATAAAGGATCCCTTTCAGCTCATTTGTGTGTTATCAAAGTGACTCATTTTCACACACAAGCTTCACCGCTTTGTTGAGTACTGAAACTTTAAAGAGATCAGAAATTGCCCAGAGAACCTAGCGATCAATTTCTCGACCAAAGGAAAACCAATGAGATTTATGCAAAATCAAATCGAGAGGGTCATAAGGAAAAGCAGCCGCAGAAGCCGGAATGTATGACGGGAGTGGAATGGTCAATATCTTTGAAAGCACTTTTCTGTAAACGTGTTTTAACTTGTACACATGGACTATTTTGATTGGTTTTCGTAGAAACAAGTTTATAGGACACATGTCGCTCTCTCTCCAGTGCTGATGTGGCAAGCAGCTGGAGAGAGTTAGCATCTTTTCATATATATGATTCTATTTTTTTATTTGTAGAAAGAGAAGCTGAATAATGAACAAAGATAAAATTCAAATACACACACTACAAGAAAACATGTCTATTACATTGCTCATATTCGATGTAAAATCGATATAAAACTGGCATTGAGACGGATTACCGACGATTGACAAATCGTCGTAATCAGGTCATCGTTATTCGAGATTCGTCGTAAAATCGTCGGAAACATTGGGACGAATTCGAATCATCGTAATATATTCGTCGTAAATTCGGCGTAACTTTACATCGCATTAACGACGCTTTGACGATGGCAACATACATCAAATTTGCGACGATTTGACGATGTTATTTACATCGATTAATAGATTTTTTTGTGTTCATGAATTCGTTGGTAAATCGTCGTAATATATTCGATGGTAAATCGATGGAAACATAATTCGATGTAAATCGCTCGTAATCCTGATCGATGTAATTCCGTCGTAATCCGGATCGATGTAATATCGTCGTAATTGACCAATCGATGTAATTTCGATGTTATATATTAATTATATAATTAATAAAATTATAATTGAAAATAATATAATTAATAAAATTATAATTATAAATTAAAATTTTATAAATTTAATTTCAAAACATAAAATAAAATTCAGAATACAAAAAATAAAACTAAAATTCGAAATACTAAATATCTCATTCTAGGTTAATATCGTCGAAGTTTGTCCCGAAAAGATATGCGTCCGTGGTTGCTGCGGTTCCATCCGGCCGCTGATCTGCATCGTTTCTCGGGCCCGATGTCAATGTACTCGTTTGCTGCTGCCTTAGTGCGGTCGGCAACATGGGGTTACTGGCGGCAAGAATATCGAATAAATAGTCGTATCGTTGGAGCTTCGAATCGGTTACCACTTGCTTTGCCCGCATAGTGCTGATCTCGGAGTGGGCGATGTTTAACTCATTCCGCAAGACAAACGGATCCTCGAAAGAATGACGTGAGGAAGACGAGGCGACGACACTATCTTGGATCGATCTCATCCCTAAAATTCTGCCATTTTCTTCGGGGCAACTTTAAAAATATAAACGTTAAATTTAATAAATTAAATACAAAATAATTCCGTAAAAATATAATATAATTATTATTACCTCTTCGTATATCTCGTCCATCTGGGTTGTGGTCAAAACCGTTGTGGATTGGATATGTCCAGTAGGTCTTCAAGCCGTTTCAAACTTCGGAAGCCATGTATGGGGGCTTTGCCTTATCGCCATCAACCTCCCACTTGCTCTTCCAGTCGGAGACGGTATTATTGAGCCGAAATTTTGCCTTCTTTTTAAATTTCGTCCTCACCGTCTCGTTGATCGCAAGGTCCCAGTGCCATTTTTGCTATAAAAATGACAAAAAATTAGAAACGATTAAAAATAGTTATAATTAGTTAAATAAAAATAATTAATTCTAAGAAATACAAATTACCGCGAAACATTTGAACCACGTCTCGATAACGTCGTTTGGAACCGTATACCAATTGTGGTGAGGCTCCATGAAATCGGCTTTAATGGTATCAGACAGACTCCGTCCGACTTTGCTATCGAGACCAAACCTAAGAAATAAAACTATAATTATTAGTAAATAAAATAATGTTAATTAAAAAATATATATATATATTTTGAAGTTATGTACCAAGAAGTTCATGGCGGCCGTTGCGGATCTAACCGGGGTAAACCATCATGACCCGACGAACGCAAAATATCTTCGACCGTGTATTCCGCATATATCAATGGGGGTCGAGGTGCTGGTGTTGGTGCGTCCGCATGTGGCGGCGCGGTCGGTGTGGTAGAAGATGATGGGACAGCCGAATTATCACTCGGTCCCGACTTGCCACAGTAACCCATAAAGTTAATATAGTGAGACTTACGTGGCGCCATATATATCTAAGAAAAAATATATAAAATTAATTAATAACAAGATTAACGAATATAAAATGAATAATCTGATAATTTCAATCCGATCTAATTCCAATCTTATCTAATTCCAAACCTATCTAATTCCAATCCTATCTAATTCTAATCCGAGCAAAAAAAAATACATTTTAGAGAGAGAGAGATTTGCGTCAAGAGAGAGGGAGAGAGATTGTGAGGCATGATAGAAGGATATGGGCTCGTATATATAGAGTTTGTGGCCGTCGTAATGTACCATCGATATTACTACGGATTCGATGTAAATCTGTCGTAATATTGAAACCGAAAATTCAACCAATCAGAATTTTTCCCCCACGCGGTAAATTGAATTTTTCAATTACGACGACTTTACGACGGATTCGATTTAATTCCGTCGTACAATTTTAACCGAAAATTCAACCAATCTGAATTTTCCCACACGCGGCAAATTTAATATTTTCGATTACAACGATGTTACGATGGATTCGTCGTAAAGTCGTGGTAATATACCATCGATATTACGAAGGATCCGTCGTAATATCGACGTAATAAAAGAATCATATACCCTATACCCTAAATTATAATACACAAATCCGTCGTGTATTCACGAAGTATATTTATGCATCCAAGACTTCTCATAGTAAACAACAAATTCAATAACGACGATTGAATCTAATCTATGGAAAACTTCTTTATCTTACGTAATAATGTATATGTAACCTTTGTTCTTATAAGTTTATTCATAATATGCATGAAGTATATAATGTTATTGGTTTTTGTGACAACTCAATTTTTTTATACAATGAGTAGAACTTAGTCAAAACAAGATAAACGAGAAAAACCAATCATATACAACATATAATCAACCCTATAATCATATTCAAAATTTTGGTTTTGAGTATTACAATGACATTACGACGTTTTAAGTCCTAGTCGTCGTAATACTCACGCCCTAAACCCTAAATTTTAGTGTATGAGTATTACAACGACATTACGACGATTTAGGTCATAGTCGTCGCAATGTCGTCGTAATACTTATACCATAAACCCTAAATTTTGATCCTATTTCCGATTATTCCCGCTCATTTCCCGCCGAATGTGCGGATTAATAAATTACGATTTATCGATCGATGAACCTTTGGCGGGAAATGAGCGGAGATAATCAGAGATGGGATCGAAATTTAGGGTTTAGGGTTTATGAAGAAAGATTAATTAATTAAGTTCTGAAATAGATTTATACTAATTAAGCAATTATATCATAAATCAATCAGAATCATCATCTTCGTTGGGTTCATCATCTTCATTGGGTTGATCATCATCGTCACTCTCTTCAAACTCATCGGAATCGCCTTCTTATTATGTGTCGTTAGGTAGATATTCAAGTTGCCTGTTTTGGGGATCAATTAAAAGAACGTTGTTTATAATCTATGGTTCTGTAATGTCACGGCAAGAATCTTGTTGCATTGGAAGATCGTCAACACCAACAATTTTACCCCTTGGGGCTATATTAATAACCGATAACCATGAGATCCCAGTGGTTCGAACTCGCGGATATGGAACAATTGTTACTTGTTCTGCGTGTGATGCTAGGATAAATGGCTCAAACTTGTTGTATCGTCGTGATTTGTTGACGTCAACCGACTGTTGGATCGAACCAATCACATTTAAAGAAAACGCATTTCATCTTAACCAAGCAGGGGTACTCCACTTCTATTATTTCCTGCAACACCCCATAATAATCTATTTCACCCCTAACACATACTCTGTAGTTGGTAGTTGCCCGACGAACGCCGTACTTGTATGTATGAAACACATAACCACGGGTGAAATACATGGGTGCAGTCGTTATCTTCCCGAGGGGGGCCTTGGAGTAACTCATGAAACCATATTGGATATGCGGGGTCGCCATGATCCATCTATGAAAGGCATATCGATAAGTGTGCATGTTAGATTGAGTATCGATCTAATTAAATGAAATATTTTTAATTATTAATTAACTTACTTGCGTCTTCAACCACTGAGCAAAGTGACGATCTTTACGATCGTTTATTTCATCATCTGAAACGCCTTCAATGCATTCTCGTACTTGGGTAACAAATAAACTGCAAAATACATATATATACATGGACATTAACACCTTTAACTATATATATATAATTGATTAGTGGATAATTCAATAGTTATGTTACATCTCGTAAGGACTCACTTCCTCGCAGTTTAGGAGGATGTATGTATATATGTGCATTGTGCCTGTCATTCTCGTTAGACCACCAAACTTCTTTCAATTTTTCACTAAGATGACCGATTGGTGAGAAGATGTTTGGGACACCCTCTACTGCATAAGTTCGTCCCACACCACCATCATCATATCATCGGGGAGCCCGTTTGCGTGTGCGGACTTTTGTAGCGAAATAGTATAAAGTGAAGTGTGAAGTTTCTTCTGTCAAAATTCCCGCAACAATTGATCCTTCAACCCTTGCTAGATTTTTTGTCTTTCCCTTTAAATGTTTCATGAAGCGCTCGAATGGGTACATCCACCTAAACTAAACACGTCCGCCTAGTTTTGCTTCGTGAGGGAGATGAATGGGAAGATGTTCCATAACATAAAAAAACTTCGGGGGAATATCTTCTCCAATTGCACAACAATATTGGAATATTAGCAGCCAGATGTGCAATTACATCTTTTGACAACGTCCGTGTACTAAGATCCCGGAAAAACGCTCTGATGCATGCACAATCAAAATTATATATTGTAATATTTGAACATATATAATTAATAGGAAACATTGCTAGCTACACGAAGTATACCCTATCACATGACCACACATGCAAACTATATAAATGCATCTTTAACTACACGAAGTATATGGTTACCATGGTGACATGTATGAACTATCAGTGGTTATGTCGCCAACTACATGTACAAAATAAATGCATATTTAACTACACGAAGTATATAAATGCATCTTTAACTACACGAAGTATATGGTTACCATAAGCCTCATTTGCGTAATCAGAATTGTATACTTCGTGTAGCTAGCAATGATTTTTCCTAATTAATATCAACAATTTTATATGTGATGATGTATCTTACCTCCAATTGCTTCATGAACATTTCTTGGAAGGAGTTCGGAAAATGCGAAAGGAAGTAATCGTTGCATAAACACGTGGCAGTCATGACTCTTCATCCCTGAAAACTTTTGTCCTTTCTCAACAGATTTAGCAAGATTGGATATGTACCCATCAAAAAACTTCACGTCAGATAAAACTCAACTGAACAACGATGCATTTTCTTCTGCACCCAACCGAAATATAGGAACTGGTGATTTCCCATTGCTCATTATATGCAACTCATTTCTGTTGCAAATATCGGGCAAGTCCAACCTTGACTTTCCGCTGTCTTTGGTTCTTCCTTTCACGTTTAACACTGTATACATGATGTTATCAAAAAAGTTTTTCTCAATGTGCATGACATCAAGATTGTGTCTCAGCAGATGATCTTTCCAATACGGAAGTTCCCAAAATATGTTTTCCTTGTGCCAATTATGATTGACCCAGTATCCATCAGACATATTAGCAGGAGTGTGCCAATTTCCCCCACGAATCACTGTTTCTTGTGCCCCAAAATGATCTATTTGCACTTCAAAATCTTCCCCAGATAGATACATTGGTGGGGGGGACACGCACAATTTTGTTCTCCTAAACAGCCGCTTGTTTCTCCGATATGGATGGTTGATTGGTATAAACCGGCGGTGACAATCAAACCAGCATGTTTTTCGACCATGTTTCAGCTGAAACGCATCTTTCCGATCAAGGCAATAAGGACAAGATAACCTCCCATGTGTCGTCCAATCTGATAGCATTCCGTATGCAGGGAAGTCGCTTATTGTCCACATAAGCACCGCACACATCGTAAAAAAAATTTTCCTCGAACAGTCATATGTTCGAACTCATGTATACCACAACTGTTTCAACTCATGTATGAGAGGCTGCAAAAATACATCAAGGGACCGCTTTGGATGATTGGGACCAGGGATTAAAATATTCAGGAATAGAAATTCCTTTTGCATGCACATATTTGGGGGAAGGTTATAAGGCGTTACGATAACTGGCCACAAAGAATATTGCCTACCAGGCATACCGAATGGACTAAATCCATCAGTGCAAATACCAAGATAGACATTTCGCTTAGATTTAGGAAAGTTTGGGTGTACCGTGTTAAAGTGTTTCCAAGCTTTTGCATCTGACGAGTGAGTCACTTCTCCTTCTGTTTGTGAATGTTTTGCATGCCACCTCATCGATGCAGCTGTCCTTTTATATTGATACAATCGTTTGAACTATCAGTTATAGGAAGATACCACATCCATTGGTACGATATCTTACTACGCCCAGAATTTTGCGGCATAAATCTCGGTTTTTGGCAAAATCGACATTCCTGCAGCTTATCATCTTCTTTCCAAAAAAACATACAATTTTCAACACATACATCTATCATCTCAGAAGGCAACCCAAGACTAAAAACCAACATATGTATCTCATAGTATGTTTTGGCAGCCAAATTATCCTCTGGTAAGTACTCTTTAATAAGATCAGCCCAATCATTCATGCAAACCACAGCTAAGTTATGATCAGTTTTACTTGTCATCATCCTAGCTGCTAACGACAATTTAGACTGACCTTCTCTACATCCATCGTGGAGTGACTGATTTGCAGCATCTAGCATATTATAAATTTGTTTCGCATCTACGTTGGGTTCCTTAACACTACTATCAGCATTTGTTTCATGAAATGCATCAATAACCATGGCATGCATCCTATCATGATCTTGACCCTGATCAAATTGATGTTGACCATGATGATAACTACCCTGATAATTTTTCAACAAAATCTATATGACATTGATAATTACTACTACTAGCAGCTTGATTCCTTGCAAAACTCTCTCCATGTTGATACCAAACATAATATTGCGGCATAAACCATCTATTTAGTAAATGCTTCCACACCGTCTCAATAAGAATATATCTCGTATTCTTGCATTTACAATAAGGACAGAACATCTTACCGCTTTCTAGGATTGTTTGCATATTTACGGCCTGATACATGAATATTTCAAGCCTCTCTTTGAATTCCTTCGTCAACGCTCTCTCTGAATCTTTTTGTGTATACATCCATCTTCGTAGATCATATATAGACATTTATAAAAAAGATTGTAGAGTGTTTTTTTAATGTGTTTGTTTTTTTTGTAGAATTTCGTTTGATGTTAGGATGTATTTATAGAATTTTTTCCAGAATTACCAACGGATTTGCAACGGAATTTTACAACGTTTTACCATCGAAATAACATTACAACAAATTTACATCGACTATACGACGGATTTACGACGATTATATTCGATGTAAATAATTAGGTGAACCTATAAGAAAACGTGTTATACCAAACTTTCACAATCGTCGTTAATTTACATCGAATATTGATCGTTGTAAATTTGATGTAATATTACATCGACTTTACGACGAATTTCTATATCTTCGTACATTTGGTATAGTCATCGTAAGTTTACAACGATTTTACGACGACAACGATTTACGACGAATTTATATCGAACACATTTTTTGTCGTAATTTCGATGCAAATCCGTTGGTTATTTACATCGATTTAAATCCGCCGTAAATTTCTGTTGGAATGAGACTGTTTTTTTGTAGTGACAATGATTGATAAGTAGACAATTAGTACCAATGAAGTTATTAACGTTGGGTAATATCAACTAACATTCATGGTTTATATTTTATAATCATCACACAATCAAATCTTTTTTTTTACCACCCGACTAATCCCTAGGGTGAGTGCAGCCGTCGAGTAGCCCACACACTGGGTTTTCTAATGGGTCTAAGCATGACTTCATTTCGACTATCCAAATGGAAGTGGTTAGATAATCCCACGATTGCAGAGAATCGATCCCTGACATAGACCTACAGGGCAACTCCTCCACAACTGGGAACCATTAGCCCACTACCACTTAGTTATGCCATAATCAAATCTTTAAAATCCATCTTGTTGTTGATTACTTTTAACGCAAGCCTCCATTAAATGAATGTTGAAGGTAATTAACTTTTTTTTGTTTTTTTGAATTTATGTAAAATTATTCAATAAGAAAACCAACGCTTTTCTTTTTGAGTTTTTGAAAGTTTCCGAAAAATTAAGCTAAATAATCAACAAACCATAAAAATCAAATTGGAATCTTCTTATCGAGAGGCAAACCAAAATTGCATTCCTTCTTCGTATCTCCTAGTTTTCGTATAGTGGATCAGACGACTCGGAGAGGTATGAGGTTCGCTGTGACGTCTGCCATTAATTTTTTTTTGTATTGAATGTTAAACTAATTCAAACAAAAAAACCCCAGTTTTGCAATGACTGCTACAAACGATTGAGAATTGCAGAAAACAAATATATTACATTTCTAAGACTATAATCTCGCTGAAAACGAAGTCTCCATGGCTTGGTGATATCTTTGATCTCCTTTCCTTTGGATTGTGAGAAGTCTGTTGAGGACTTGTTTATCAATTATCTGCATTTGTTGCGAAGCTGTGATGCATGTTTCGCCGTGTATCCTTGAGTTCCTTTCCCGCCATATTGTGTAAATGGTGCACTGAAAAACGTATCGCCGAAGGAAGATCCTGATCTTATCTTGAGATTCATCTACTAATATCACGAGGATACGATCCCAACTCGTTGAGAATCGTCTTGTCATCAGGTTCTTGGTAAGACCTTTTCATATCTCCTTTGAGTATCTGCACTCGAAAAAAAGATGGTTCCTTGTTTTGATAGGTTCTTGACAGAATATGCATGATACAAAGGCTCCTACATTCCAATAGAGTTTTTGGTCGCCCGTTGATAGTTTATTGTTTGTTGATAGCCAGGTAATGAAAGAATGCTTGGGTGTGCCATGTTTGAACCACACTGCCTTGTACCAGTCCTTTCTTTGTTGAGTTGTACGAGTAAGCTTCATCGTTTCTTTTGTGTTGAATTTCTTTTTGAACTTGTCCTCCTTGAACTTCCACAATACGACATCGTCCTTAGACTCTTCGTTGTTTCGGTTTTGTCTTTGCAAGACAATTAAATCTTCTATACGATTTAGCACCTCTATTCTATGTCTTCTCCGTCTATGAACCAGAAGCACATCTTCCACTGTCGCCGTAATTTTTACACCCATATCAATACATTCACGTATTCCCGTAACATCAAATAGCCTCCCCCATTAGATTACAAGAGTCGAACTGAAGTCGAGTTTCCGTTGTGCACTTTGACTTTTGCAAAGGATGCTGTTATTGCTCTATATTTGGAAGCTTCTTCCACGTCCAAGATGAAGACTCTTTCATAGACCAGAATGAACCTTTACGAATTATGTACATTCAAATCCAATTAACCCAAAGAGATGATTTTGAGGATAGTATCTTCCATATCAGCTTTAGACAACTCACTTTGTTTGCTTCCGTTATAGATCTCAATCCCAAATCCCCCTCTTCCTTTGGCTTGCAAACGTTATCCCATGAAATCTTAGCCTTCTTTGTGCTCAATTCGGGACCCGGCCAAAGGAAAGCCGCCCTTACGCTATCTATTTCTTTTATGCAAGATTTCGGTAATCGAAACGCAGAAATCCAGAACGTCGTGAGGCCATGGATTACTGAGCCGATTAGTTGAAGTCTACCTGCAAAGGATAGGTGTCTTGCTGTCCAATTGCTTATTCGAGCTATGATCTTCTCTATCAAAGGCTTGTAGTCGTCCACTGTCATTCTTTTCGTCAATAAAGGCAGACCCAGATATCTTAGCGGTAGAGCACCCGAGTCGAAAGGAAATTCTTCTAAGATTGCTGCTTCTGTTTCATTCGCTACCCCTGCCATGAACAATGTTGATTTTTCCAAGCTTATTGCCAATCCTGATATTTCACCAAATTTCTTGAAGACTTGTAGAATCCTCTCGATTGAACGATTTTTTCCATCTGAAAACACCAATAAATCGTCCGTAAAGCACATGTGGATTAGTTTGATGTTTTGACAATACGGGTGGTACCCAATGTGTCGATCCCGAGCTCCCTTGTCTATCATTTTTGATAAAACATGCATGCATATCACAAATAGATAGGGCGATAAAGAGCAGCCTTGTCGAAGTCCTCTCTCACTTTGGAAGTAACCCGCCAATTCTCCATTGACCTGAAGAAAGACGCTGTGGTGATACACAGTTTTAGCCAATGAATAAACTTTTCCGGGATGTGTAAAGGCTGTAGAGTTGATATAAGGAAAGGCCAATGAACCGAGTCAAATGCCTTCGAGATATTTCATTGCACATCGCGCTGACATTGTTTCCTTGTGGTAGTTCTTTACCAATTCTGATGCTAGAAGCACATTTTCCATATGCAATCTATCCTTCACAAAAGCTGACTGGTTTGGAGCTATGAATTTCGGCAATAATTCCAGCACATTTTCCATCAGCAATCTTCCATTTCTTTCTTTCCAAAAGGAATGGATCGTTGCTTGAAGTGTGTATTGGAGAAGAAATAATCTGATCGGTGCTTGTTTTGTGTCTTTGAGGAGTTCAATGAGGTATTGCCAATCAGCCGTGTACTTCCGTTCAAGCAATTTTCGAGTTAGACCTCCCCAGATCTCCTCCAGTAGCTTGCATCCAAAGAACAAATGGTTCCTGCTTTCCAACTCGTGACATAAATCACAAGAACCAGTTATTCCAATATTCCAAGTTAGAGCTCTATCTCCGGTAGAAAGCCGATAAACTTCTTCATCACTTCCTTAAAATTTAGCACATTTCTTCTCTTTGAAGGGATTCTTCATCCTTTCTGGAGATGGATGTTTTGGGATCTATGGAGCTGATTTGTTATTCTATGGTGACTTAAATCTCAATGTATTAATATGAAATATTCGTTTTCTTTCTAAAGGTTTCAAATTTTTTATTTTTTCGCGATTTCACAACATGGCTCTACATATGGTTCACGGCCTTGTTCCTTTTACTTTCCCATCTCCAACAACGTTTTAATGTATCTCTACTTTAACCGTATTTTTAAGATGTTTTCAACGTACATTAAATAAATTTCAAATTGGAATTTTCCTCATATGAAAAATACTTGCCGTCCAATCACAAATTCACAATGTTATGATTTTATCAAAAATAAAACATCCAAAAATAAAACGCAAATCAATAACCAAAAACATAAAACCAAAAAAAAAATAATCAGTAAAAATCCTACAATCCAAACAGCCTCTGTACTCTTCTTTTTTCTTATGTCATTTGCATTTTTTTTTTTGTAAACGGAGAGCAACTTTTATTACCAAAGGTCCACGTCATGGCTGCATGTTCTCGACACAATTGTCGACGGCGCCGTCAATTTATCCACCGTTACATCGCAGTTAACTTTAACAGTTATCGTCCACGTCTTAACGGAACCAACCTTAATCTTCACAGGCGCTTTAATCTTCAGTTTAAACGGCATCGTTTTCTTACTCAGCTCATTACGCATCTCCTTTCGCATAGCACTAGTTAACTGGATTCTCGATCCCGTTAACGCCGTTTTAACCACCGTTACATTCTTCGCCGGCTGATAAAACTCCGGCAAGGCACCGTTACAGAGATCGACATCGTTATAGTAAACATCCACCGTACTTCCTTTCTCGTAGTAGATCCCGATTTTTCCGTTACCGTTACGTGACCTAACGGTGACGTTGAATTTGGGGGAAATCGGAGACGGCGACGTCAGATTGATCCCAGAGACTGAGAATCCTTCGACGGAGTATTTCGGAGCTTCGGGACGGAAGACGAGGTAGAGAACCGCTAAGGAGATCCCGGCGAGGACGATGAGGATGAAAATCGCGGCGAGGATTGAGCAGAAACAGCACCTGCAGCGACTGCGATTGACTTTTTTCTGAGAGAGGTATTGCAAGCGATGCGCGTTTTCCGGCGGCGGAACACGGTAGATCTGATCTTTTGGGACTTGGATCACGTAAGTGGCTGGTGGTGGAGCTGGTTTTTTTGGAAACTCGCCGGAGCTGAAATTCCCGGAAAATTGACCGCTCTGAGGAGGTGAATCAGCGGGATAGACTCGTTCGGCCATTTGAGAGAGAGAGATTGATTCCTACAAAGTAACTGCGAAAATTGTGAGACAACTGATGAAGAATTTATCAGAAAAAAAAAAACTGAAGAAGAAGAAGATGAAGAAGTGATTGAAATTGAATTTGAAAATGAAAATGAAGAAAACGCACAAGACTGTTTTTAATACAAAGAAGCGTTTTTATATGTCAAAAAATAACTGAATAATATATTAAGCTGGCGATACCGCGTAGAGAAAAAAAAAAATCGCACGCGTTGCTCATGCAGGGCCCCACATAAAATCCAAATATATATATGTATATTAAACTTTTAAAATATTTTTTCCCCTTTTAAATTTAGCAGTAAATCAAGAAGTTATTATTAGTGATGAATCTGTTCAAAAGCCAATAATATATGGCCTTACCTTAGACCCCAATTTATAAAACAAACAATTTTTTTATATGAACCAATCATATCACAAACAGTTATGTGCTTACCAAATTTATATGGTGCATTTTACAAACTATTTCATTTTTTTAATGCAAAGAAATGTATATTAAACAGTTATTACTCTGAATTAGTTTTTATATACAGTAAAATTTGGATCTTAACTAATTTTAGTTTATATTTAATTAAATTTTGTAAATAATCGGAAAAAGTTACACTTTGGCCTCCTATTAAATATCTGTTCAAACTTTTTTTTGGGTCAACAAATCCCATATATATTCCCACTACTCTATATAATTTTTGTTGTTTTTATACTTTTTACTATAATTATATATTATTTTATATATAAATTTAGCATTTTCATATTAAAACCCCATTAAAAAATATTTTTAGATGTCACTGTCTATATAGGATTGGAAAATATATCAAGGGAGTAATCAAATCGAAGCAAGAAAACAAATTAATTAATTATATGTAATATAAATAAAATAAAACTACGTGCGCACAAGTTAAGGAAAAAGTTCACGATGATGAGTTTACATACAGCTAAGAAGCAGAAAAGCAAACGCGGTTTGTTTACCCGCTGAGTCCAAATGATACTCAAGTGTGTTATAAGAGATTGATTACCCATTCAATTTGAGTTACCAGAAATTGACCAAAATCACCAAATAATTTACATGGTATATTTTCTATGTATATTTTAATTGATTTGGAAATCTTTATAATTATATAAAATTTAGAATTCTTTCTAAATTTTACTGATTTCAAAATCTAACATATGAATTTTAACTGGTACTTGTAAATTTTCTCCGACTTATATCTTTATATTTTTAACAAAGAAACTTTTCCAAATCTATTAAAATACATTACAAAATCAAATTCATAAGTAAATTATTAATAATAAATAACACTACATTTTTATTAGTATTTAAAAATCATAGAACGAATACCATAAAATTTTGATAAAAGTTTTAATATCAATTATCTAGTAGCATATGGTTTTTTCTAGTAACATAACGATAATACTAATACAAATTATAAAGGAGAGTTATAAGTTTCTAGTCCCAAATAATTTGTGGTTTGAAATGCTTTTTCCAAGTTGACAAAAAAAAAAAAAAAAAGCTCTTTCCAAATAATTATGTCATATTTGGTTTATCTAGCATTACTCGAACTACCCAACAAATTAGATATAGTAAATGGGCTGTTACGTATTTGTTTCTAAATTTCGCTTGTTATATTACGTAGTCAAAATCATCAAATATCTAACTTAAAACACTATAAATTTCATGAAATAGTCACCAAATGATCAGCGAGTATTATAATGATAATTTAACATTTCAAATAAAAATTAATAAACCTATAGGTTAGGTAAACATTTGTCAAAGTAAGCAAAAGACTGATAGAAGTCTAGATATTAAATAAAAAAAGTAGTATTTTTTAACCCTAAAATATCACTAAAAAAGTTTTAGGTAAGAAAACATTGTAATATTGAATTTTTTTTTTTAAAAATACCACAAAATCTAGGACCTCTTCCTAAACTTTTAGATACCTTTCTATAAAACTTTTAGATACCTTTCTAAACTTCAAAATTTTGATACTATTGAACTAAATATTTGGAGTGAGTTGAGTTTTAATAATATTTTAGATGATTTGATGATTTTTGGTGAATTTAAGAAAATTATTATGATTTGGTTTAAAATCCTATCCAATCCCGCATAAAACCATGAGATTTGGGTCTTTATATTTTTAACTAAAAAACTTTTCTAAAATCTCTTGAAATCATTAAAATTTCAATACTTAAAACATTTCCAATAACAGTGGATTTTAAGAGTTATTTACAAATTTTATATCCAATAACACTGTATTTTAAAATATTTTTAAAAATTTATGTTTGAATAACATATGATTTGTCCTTTTAATTCAAATTACTCTAAATGTTCACCTCCTTAGAGTTTTGGGATTTTTGTAGTAGTTTGGGAGAAAAAAGGTATTTTCGAGAATTTAAACTAAAAAGTCATGTATTTTTTACAATCGTGGGTTAATATTTGATGAACTTTTATGGAACTTCTTTTGAACAAAACATCAAACATATGTATCTGGCTCCTCCTAAGTATATTTATTGGATATGGATTAGAAATTAGATTTACACATTCCAAATACATTCTTTTTATCTGTACTCGCATTAACCAAACCATTACCTAAGATTAACACAATACTTATGAATGTATTCATTTCGTACAGAAAGTTATGTATGTGTTCTCAGGAAAAATATGCCATCCGTATATAAAAAAAAAATATATATATATATATATATATATTGAAACCTCAAGATGCATCTATACACAATCCACACAAATACATTATTGTCTAAGAGTTGTATGCGGATTGCGGAGATCACGAACTAAATTTATGCCATTGTGGAGTGCACGTTAGAATTAGTTTTATCTAAAGAAACTGTTCCTGGAATTTTATTTATCTTAGAATTCAACTAAACAAAACTAATTATATATTAGAAAAAGGATCCAAAAAAAAAACTAATTATATCTCTTTATGTTACATACAAATTATTCAACTCTAAAAAGAATATAACTATAAAAATAAGTCTCCTCATAAAGAGTTTTTATTTTAGTTGAATGGTTTAAACATTTAGCCTTAAAAAGTATTTTTTTCAAAAATTTATTATGCTTCCAAGAACTAGTACATTGATTTATTTTGGAAGTAATGGTCAATACAGCTTTTGCTTTGGATTGACCATTTCTTTAGATTAAAAATAAAAATCATGACAGTGGTTCAACCTAATTGTATGAAACAAATGGCACCAAAAAGTCTAAATGAAACAATAAATATAGAATGTTGTTATTTATTTACGTTACTATATCATCAGAAAAGAAAAATCACAAAGAGAAATATGATCTCATACGAGTTACTATATAATTTCTTACTCCTGTTATAAATATATTTACAAAAATAAAAGATATATCACACGCTATTTCGGATCATTGTCTATGAAATAAGCAGGAATCGTCCTTTTATAATCTGTACTTTCATTATTTAACAAAAAAAAAAATCTGTACTTTCATTTCTTATGTTATGATCATCCATATAACACAGAAGATCGCAAAATGTGGATAAAATTAAAAGATTGTTTCAGTATCTAACATCATAGATAAAATCAAGAGAGTGAGTAGAAGAAAATCGCACATACCTTGAAAAGAGAAGAAATCTGAAGATTGTCTTCTTCTTTTTTTCTCTCTCTCACAAGGATTCTGAGGTTTCAGAGAAAATGGAAGGAGACAACAAAAAATTCCACCCTTGACCCTTGGTTTCTAATAACTTTTCAATTAATATTTTGATTAAGTTGCTAAAATATAAAATAGAGAGTTCATGCTTTACCATTTAAGAAGATTGGGAAGTGCATTGACCAAGTCGTAAACATAATTAATAAAATAAAGTGTTTACATTGCATATTAATTAAAGAGGGATACATGTACCAAATGTCGGCCTGTTCAATGCCCTATGCCCTATCGAGTGAGAGGATCAATAGATCGGCGTTAACAAATTGATTAATTTCCAAACCGACTTGGCTGATCGAACCGGTATATCTGCAAAATCGGATAGTATTCTGGTCGGTTATAGGTTTTCAATGGTATAGTGGGGGAGAAGGAGATGATCTATGCATATGTATATGGTGTAAATCCCGACCCAATAAATAAGCGTTTAAAAATCCGAAAAAGTAAAAAAGAGACACAAAGTAGAGTACCGAGCTGAAAGACACACCATAGTAATTTACGGTCAAAAGGGAATAAATGTTAATATGTCAGTCAACCCCGCAATGACCAAAAACTCGTTCAAACCGGTAATTAAAGGTGTCAAAGCGTAACGGCCGTATCCACATGATTAATTGTCATTCATGGCAAATCAAGTGGAGTAAATGACAACGTTAAACACATACTCAGAGTATAAAAGCAAGAGCAAGGGCAAGGAGCAAAAACAACTTATTCCACGCACAACTAGCACTACACACTTAATTTTTATCGATTATTTGTTCTTGTTGTGTAAACACTCTCGATGACGAATTACTAAACTCATTTACTCATGCTTTTTTGTGTCTAAATCCATATTTAATCCATTCAACTCACCCCGAGCAATCTACTTTCTGTTTATTGCTCAAAAGCCATTCGATTATTCTGTTACTAAAGATAAGCCAATGTCCTTCGATAATTCCTATTTACAAATATTGACCGTTGTAATTCCAGCTACAACAGTTTGGCGCTAGAAGGAGGGGGATATGCAAGTCTAACTCCAACACGGAAGATTTGTAATGGTAGGCAACAACAATGTTGTCACGAAGCCATGAGTAAGGTCTCCAACGACATGACCGCGATGGTCGCTGGGGCAATGGTCACAGTGACCCAAATATGGAGAAAATCACCTCTGATCACGTGGCATTGACCCAATCAATTGCCGAGCTCTGCTCATAGGTGGTGCGAACACGAGAACCGCCACCAACATGTGTTTCACCAACACCGCCAACTACGTTGCCACCCGAGATCAACGGGAATGGCACCTCGCTCCCTGGTTCACTCAACCTTAGGACATGGAAATTCCATCTCGGCCAGAATAGCAATAGCATACCGATACCTCCAGGGGGTGGAAATCAATTCAATCCCACGACTCTTCCTCTTGGTCCATTTAACTCGCCTCCACAAAACCAAGATCAGAGAACTCTCCCGACCTCGGAGCCCGAGCGCAGGAGTGGTCAAGGCCAATTTGGTCCTCAAATGGTAGGAAGCCACGACCAGTTCGTTGGAAACCCTAGAAGGGCTCTCGATCCCACGAGTCTGGAATACTTTCGTCAGGCCTTGGCGGAAACGAGAGAAGGACTACAGACCGTGAGTTTGAGGGTGCACAACTCCATAAGCGCAGCTCCCGAGATCGATCGCGTAGTTAAAGAAACCAATCGCACTCCGTTCTCTAACCGGAT
Organism: Eutrema heterophyllum; assembly: GCA_002933915.1. Lineage (NCBI taxonomy): Eukaryota > Viridiplantae > Streptophyta > Magnoliopsida > Brassicales > Brassicaceae > Eutrema > Eutrema heterophyllum. The sequence goes on from PKMM01018384.1 coordinate 237,968, forward strand.
CGAGAACACACTGATCAAAGACATATGAAAGCTTAGGCTTCCCATCTATGAAGGAAATACGAATCCCAGATAGCATTTAACCGCATTTAGGATCGCAGTCGGAAGAGCTCACTTCAACGATTACGAGAAAAATGCCGGATTATGCAAACTCTTTGCAGAGCACCTCGTAGGGCCAGCCCTCGATTGGAGGAACGGTCCATTGATAGTTTCCCTCAGTTCTTAGTCAGTTTTCTAAAGCAATGTTTGGTGTTCATCCAGAAGACTGCCTCGGGAGCGGAACTCTAAGCCCTATCGTAGGGACCCCGAGATTCACTTCACTCATACATCACCAAGTTCAAGGAGATCATCGCCATGATGCCCTTCGTCCATGACGAAACGGCCTTGGCGTGACTATGGCACAATTCGACTAACTGAACCTAAAATAAGTGACAAAATCTGCAAAATCCCCAAAAAGAATTACAAATTCTTATATAATCTTTGCGTATTTAATCGTTTATCCTTTTATCGTAACAACTAACATATATAATAAAAGACGGTTCAAAAGTAAGATCTAATATAAAATAATGAAGATTAAAGCAACATATGCAGACTAAAGCAATTAAGATGTGTCTTTGTTCAGTTTGAAGGGAACCCCCAAATGAGAGGAAAACAATTTGGTTGTGCTTGGTCAAGGACTCTACCAGTTTGGTCGACGAATTTTACCGATAATAGTCAATTGAAGTTGGTGGCGGAGATATTAGAAAATGGAAACCTTATTCTGAGAGACACCGCCAACAAAACTTGCTGGCAAAGATTTGGTTATGCTAATGACACCCTTATACCAGACATGTATTTGAAAGCTGATCGTTCTTTTATTGCATGGAAAATCCCAAACGATCCGTCAAGCATAGATTCCTCTTGTACTTTGCATTTGATATCCAATCCAAGTCAATTACTTCTTGAGATTCACATAGCAGTGGGATTAGAAAGCGAATATAGGCAAGTTTATCTTAGCTCTCTATGGGATGTACTCGTGTTTGGTCATGTACCATATATGGTACTACAACAAGAGACATTCACCTACTTTTACGGAGGCAACTACAACAATAATACCTCCAGGTTAACATTGAGCAACAATTGTTTGTTAGAGAAGTATAAGTGGAATGATAGCTTTCAAAGCTGGAATGTTTCATGGTTCGCACCTAAGAACAAGAGCGATGAATGGAATGCATGCGGAAACTTTGGATTATGTAATTTACTTACCTTGCGTCATTGCACTTGTGTGGAAGTATGTAAGTTGCAGAGTAAGCAGAACTAGGAGCTGGGAGATAAATCAGACGAGTGTTTGAGGACATCAAACCTCAGTTGCGCGGAAGATGGATTTCTGAAGCTAACACATACTCTATTACCGTCTGCAAGATAAGCGGTTCTGATCCCGAGAGTTGGAATGATAGAATGCAGAAGATTGTATTTGACCAACTGCTGATGTATGGAGTTTACTATTACATATGTCGAAACCAAGGACTTGAACAATGTGATGTGGATGAGTATGCTCCTTGATATTAGGACTTATGCTGAAGACAGTCGTGATCTTTATTACATAGTGCCTAATGGAAGAAAGGTATGCGATTTTGATCCCGAGATTAGAATGATAGAATGCAAAATATTGTATTTGATCACATGCCGATGTATGGAGTTTACTATTACAAATGTCGAAAGCGAGGAGTTGAACAATGTGATGTGGATGAATATGCTCCTGGATATTAGGACTTATGCCGAAGACGGTCATGATCTTTATTACATATTACCTAATGGAAGAAAGCAAAATTGGGAGTTTCATCGGAGAGTAAAGAGTTTTTGGGATCTTATGGTATAAAGATATAGTATTACAATGATATTCAACAATATTGTTCACTCAGAGGTTCCATATCAAAGTCAATACATTTTCTCATAAATTTTATTTTGATGACAAGTAACTCATATAATAGTAAGAAGAACAAATCTCATATCCCTTATATATTAATTGAGAAGCATTGTTAAAAATAAACCATGCATTGTGATTTACAATATTGTCATGCTGATGTGTCATCATAAGAAAGATTTTAAAACTAATATAAAAATATGCCTAAATATCTAGACTATTTACAATTTATGCCACTCATATTAATTTGGTTAGAAAATAGTTTATACCAATTAGTTATTTAATATTCAACATTTAATTTATAAAGATATCTTCCATTTAGCTTACATCTTCCAATTGTTACCAACATATTTATTGGCAGTTTAATATATCATATTAATTATTTCTTTAAACGCTATATTATTTCTCTCATATTTGTTTGATCTTATTTTGAAAAAATAATAATTAAATTATCACATCATCCATGTAATAAAAAAAATATATTTTTTCACATATGTTATAATTTAAATTTTTAAAAACGAACATAAATTACTCAAATGTTGAAGCAATATATGTGTTTTGAAAGTCTCATATCGAAAATGAAGAGGTATGGTGGTTCAGAAACCTATTATAAAAAGAACAAAAATGATAAGAAACCATGAAAGTAGGAAATCTCATATAACTTTTTAAAAAAAAATTGGTTTAATATAGTTCTTTGATTGAACTGTATAATTAAACCGGAAAATATAAATATTACA
>PKMM01018384.1:240892-316722 GCA_002933915.1 Eutrema heterophyllum
TATATATATATATATATATCCATATTATTATTTAAGAAATCATTTAGAAAAATGAACTTTATTTTGTAAGTTATTACATATTATGTCATTACAAATAAGAAAAGATAATAGAAATAGGAAATGATACAATTGTCTTTTAAAATTATTGATGAAAATATGGAAAGTATTTATTTCCTATTAAATATGTTATTTACTATTTAGTTTCTTAATTATTATGCTATTATTAAATAATAATCAATTCATACATATTCAAAGAAAATATATTCGAGATCTTTCAATATTTTTTCACTATGATTACTATATTTTATTTGAATGTATATCAAAACAAAAGTTTGAAAAACATTTTACTAATTTTATAAAGAGTTAGACACGAGAAAATTGTTTTTTAAGAGTTTGTTGACTGGCCACAAAAACCATAGTCATTAAGCGGTGCATATTAGAGTTATGTTTTCAAGATTATAGGTTTTTGCGGGTTAGCCCGAATAATATTTTAGTTCAGTGCAAAATGGGTTAAGTCAAGTTAGTCCGGGTTGAAAATTCTATATATAATAATTAGTTAGACATATTATAAAATTCATATAAATTTATTTTTTCTTAAATTTCAATACAATTTTTAAGAAAAAATTATCACGCGCTATATAGCTAGCGCAGATTGAATCCTAGTATATATATTAATTGAGAAGCATTTTTAACTTAACATTGCCTTAACGTATGATTTACAATAATGTCATACCGATGTGTCATCACCATAGAGCCTCTCATATCCATTTAAAAAAGAATTTAGTTAACTAGAATATTTACATCATATGCCATTGTCATATACTCCCTCCGGTTTTTTAAGATTGATTTTCTGAGTTTTATTTTTTGTTTTGAAAATATTGATTTTTAAGCTCTAATTAATAAGTATATTCCTTTTTACGAGGGAATTAACTACAGTACAAGTAGATATGTTAGTATTACCCTTTCTCTAATTGGAATGGAGTAATCGATTTTAAAAACAGTCTTCTGATAGAATTAATAACATTTTGAAATGTGGTGTGGTTTGTGGAGTAAATGATTAGAAAACGTTAGTATTAAATGCTTCTTAATCTGTGTGAAAAACTCAGAAAATCAATTTTTTTTTAAAACGGAGGGAGTAATTTATAACCATTTAATATACATTCCCTTAAATCCTTAATTGCTTATGATTTTTAATAAACAAAAATCTAAAATATTACCCTTATTAACTTAGACGAAAATCCTTTAATTGTTTCTATAAACTATTTAACAACCAATCTAATTAAATAAAGAAGATTTGGTATCCATTAGTTAGTTTTTAATCATTATTTTTCATTCCTCCATCTTTGTTTGATTCTATTTTTTTTTAATAGAATCATCACATCATCCATATAATAAAAAACTATATTTTTTTGATATGTTATGATTTGAATCTTCAAAAATGAACATAAATTTGTCTGTTTATAAAGAAAAATAATAGTGTGTTGAAAGTCTCACATCGGAAATGAGGATGAACTCTCTATCCATAACCATGTTATAAAAAGATAGGAAATCGTAGGAATGAGAAACTTGACTTAATAGGCGTCTAAATTTACAAGTTTAATTCGATTTAATCTGGGATTTAGTTAAATTGCATAACTAATCCAAATAAGATAAATATTATACATATTTAAACATGATTAAAAAGTTAAATTATTATAAATTAAAATGATAACTTTTGAAACTTGATCAAAAAAACAACTTAAATATCAGAACTACTTTTATTTGATTAAAATATTTTTAGTTGATAAAAATTCGAAGAATTTTGGTTTTAATCACTATATGTGTGATTCTTTACAGCAAATTAATAATCAAAACTTTATTAGTTTTCTTAATAATAATACCACCCTGAGCATAGCGTGGGTAATCAACTAGTTGAATATATTATAAAAAAAAAAGAAAAAACTTAATTAGACTGTGAAAATCATTAAATTTTTTATTATAACTCAAAATAATTTGTATACACCCTAAACTCGAAATATATATAGAAGCAATCGTTTAAAATTTGGACATATATTAAACATAGTGCGGCATTATTAATGCCCCGTATAAACCAGAATTACTCTATGTTATTGCCTAGATTATGTTCTAAAACAATTGGACAAGCGAAAACCATATTTATTTTTATTTGCCCATACAGGCACAAACTGTATAACAACTATCTTCCACATTCATGCTTAAAGCAATCTTCTTATATATCTCTTTAGTCTTTTGCATTTACAAATGCCAAACCCAATTTTCCCTCCAAAACTTTGACCTGCCAAAAACTCCATTTTTCCCAGAAAAAACAAAAAATCAGTTCACTGGGAAATTAGCCTTCAACTGCTCGTACCTGTTCTTGGCTTCTTGGATTCCCCGCTTAAGATCCTCATACATTTTCACTGATGATTCTGCAAACTGGTTGAGTTGGCCAACAAATCCTTCCAAGCTTGTCCTAAATCGATCAAAACCCGGACCACAATCCTCCAATGTCTCATCTTGCAACATGTGAGTTTTCAGATCGTTTTTGTTCTCACCAGACCGATGTTTCTTGTTGCGATTCTTCTCCTGTCGTGGCAAGAACCTGGCTACATCAGAAGCAAGTGCTTTAATGGAGCTCGAAACCTCTTTGGTTGGTAAAGCTTCGAGCTTTTCTAGCCAGATTCCACATGTTGCGTAAATGGAAGGACCATAGTTTCTCAGAGACGGTTGTGGCGCACGCCTTTTTCGCTTGGAGGATCGTTGTTGTAAGGGGACACATTTCTCCAGCCATTCGTTTATCGCTTTGATATATGATTTCTGCCCTGTGATCCACTTTGTGAAGCTTGAGGCCAACGTGCTGAGCTCATCTTCAAGGTGAGATGTTACTTGTCTGTGCAACTCCGATTGCATGTTGAGTTTAATGTTTCCGCTTCTGTGGCACGCCGAGATTAACCGAAACTGAACCTTGTGGCATTCTAGCATCACTTCCCACATTCGACTCAACCTATTCACATCCAAGAAATGATAAATATCAAGGTCAAATTTAAAATTCAAAAGAATAGAGTTGAGTGGCCTTATGGCATACCCTTCGATGAGTTCCTCAAGTTGAGGCTGTAGCTCTTTGTCACGGAGTTCCTCAATCCGTCTTGATATTGAGTTGATCCTATGAATCGCCACTCTGATTCTGGAGTGAAGGTCCTTGACAACCGCACGTGTCTTATCTATTCTTTGTGAACCTTTACCTTCTGATTCAAGTTCTCTCAATACTCTGCACTTTTCGTCATACTCTCTCCGCACAGTCTGACTCCCCTGAAATCGAAAGAAAACACCTTAAATACTTTAAGTACATTTTCTTGATTTGTTAACTCGGTATAAGGAACTATAATTACCTTAACTTCATCATAGAGCTTCCGCTCCCATGCATACAGTCTGTCTAGAGTTGAGGCATGGCTTCCAGCAATCATGCAAATGTTTTCAAAGAGATTGCTATTGAGCTCTTCCACATCATCACAATTCATTCCTCCGAGAGGATTCCGAGAAGATGAGGATCGAGAAGATTCAGTCCTATGCCAGGTCAAGTATTTCACCGAGTTCTGAGCAGGCTCTGCAACAAACAGCTCAAACTGTAACTATCCATAAAAAAACAGTTTAACCGAAAATGTAAATAAGTAAAATTATTACCTTCTGGTACATCTTTGGGGTCTTCCCCACAAGAGAGAAAGCTTTTGAACAGTGACGATGCACCGGAACCACCTACAAAAGCAGAGATATGCGGTTGAAGGATTGTTTGTTCTTCAAAATGTGAATCTTAAACAGTTAGCAAGTTAACAGCAGAGAAACAATAGATTAACTAAGGTGGACTTTGTACATGCATATATGTGCAATTAAGCCTTCATAAGATGAAAATTCTTACTTTCTTTTGATGGAACTATTGGACGGAAATGCAATTTATTGGCTTCAAGCATCCTGGGAACCTCTTTTCCCGTCTCTGAAGCTTTAACAAAGAGCAACTCTATCTCTTTCATGCTTGACAAGAAGTCCCTGGGAGAAATCTTGTTCTCGGTGTGATCTCCCTTGTTTGGAGTTTTGTTCACTGGAGTAGCAGATGCTAATGGCGTTACTGGGGGTGATAACTCTGGAGTTTTACTTTTCTCAGCGTCTGAGAACTCATTTTCCACTCCTTCTCTTTGAGGCAAAGCACTGTGATCACGACGCACTCTATTGAAGTTTTCAAAGCTTCTAACAAGTGTATCACTTGTGGGCTCATCAAACTCATCATCATCCGAATCTCTGGACTCTTCCCTTTCATGAAAAGAAAAGTTATCACCATCTTCCTCCACCTCTGGAGTTTCATCTTCCCCCTTAACAGATCTCGACACATGACCATTCCCAACATGAGAAGAAGAAAACTGTTTGTCAATTGGATGAGAAGGACCAAAATAATCCCAAGGAGGTGTTTCAGATGGCATGGAAGAAGATTCTTCAAATGGGGTTGATTCCATCTTTTCCACAGACCTGCTTTGTGGGATACTAGATGAGGTGACAACAGTGGAGACAATTGAAACCGGCGGTTTCTCTTCCACTTTTTTTGAAGAAAATCCTCTGAATTTCATATGGTTGACCTGGAATGAACTGGAACTAGGAGGTGACGAGGGAGGAGAATACGTGTCGTGGTGGGAATGTGAAGCAGGTGGAGGAGAGTAGGAAAAATGAGAAACTGATTTCTCGGTTAAAGCAAGAGCTTGTTCTGGTGTTGCACTAGTGGATGTGTACAAGGAAGATTCAACCGGAACTTCGGTCTCAGCAAATTTCCTCAGGGCAGTTCCGGTACTCTTAAGAGACTGGACGTATGAAACATGAGCAGCGGCTAACAAACATCTTCCATCAAGTGCTTGCTGGACGAATTTTTTTCTTTCCCGACATAACTGTAAGGCTTTATCTTCATCTATTCTAGATGTTGATGCACCCATTGTCCAAGCTTACATGCAAAAAAAAAAAAAGTTACAGATTTAGATTTACAACCTGCAGAAATACTATCTTACATAAATAACATAAAACTGACAGAAATACTAGAATAGTTTCAACAAGGATTATAATCTGTTAATTAGGACATGAATTATGAGGAATTCTTCCATTAAGTGGTTTTGGAGACTTCTTATAAATAGGAAGGAGGACTAGTTGGTAAGATCCATCTTACCAAATAGGCTTGGTGAGAGTTTATCGATTTATACCGAAGGAACTGTGTTCTGGGTTTCTATTGTTCTGAATTCAACAAAGAAGAGCTTCTAGGTTATATTCCTATTCTTGATCCTTAACTCTAACAAAACTACCAAAACAAACACAAAACCATTTCAATAGATCATAAAATACAAAAAAGATTATCAAGTGAACTACATTTATTGAACGAGCACTACCAAATAAAACAAAATGATAGGAAAATCTGATCTTTTCTTTCAGCGATACTGTATTCTCAGCATCAATGCACCAAATCCTATAGCAAGTCATTTGTTTCAATAAAATTATCTAATGCAAAGGTGTCAGAGTATCATTGTATTCATGTTGAATATGAGAGAAGAAACAGTGCCCTTTGTTATCAACTTGCATCGAAAAATTAAACTATGCATTGCAGGATAGATACTATTAGGTGAACATGATCATTCCCTCAAAACTGAATCTCAAGAATACATAAATCTAAGGCAATGAACACAGAGAAAAGACCATTAACAGATGAGTACTAAGAAACAAAAGGAAAAAGCTTATGTTTCTCACAACACAAACACGAGAAGAATAAGAAATATGATCAATAAAAGACCTCAATCAAAGTTTCAGGCTCCATCATACATACCAAAATCACGGAACAACCTAAAATCCAATATCTAGCTACAATTCCAGAGAGATAAAACGGCGAAATCATAATGCAATCTGAGATATTCCTTTAACCTAGTAACATGTTATACAATGTTAAAAGCTCTAGAGCAAACTCCTGATGAAAAGAGTAAAACTTTCACAGAAACGCATCAGAACCAAGTTCCAGAATCAATCAGAATCACACAAAAAAGGCAACTTTTTGTGAAAAAAAAACGGAATTTCAGGGCAAACCCAGAAATTGGGTGAGAGAATATATGCAAGGGACATTAAACAAAGTTACTAATTGAAAAATCGAAAAACAGAACCTCATGAAAGTGTGACCAAACAGCAAAAAAAGGAGAGATTTTTACGGAAAGGAAAACGAAACCCAATTGAAATTGGACCATTTAACTAGAAAAAAAAAACCTAGAAAGAGATTTTACCGAATCTAGTGGCTTTCTCACACAAGTATAAGAAACCCAGGAAAAAAAACAAAAACCCAAGAAGCAGAAGAGAAAAATAAGATGGAGAAACGGCGATTACCTAAGAGACCGAATTGAAGAGAGAGGTGCGACGAAAGGATCAAACAAAAACGTCTTCTACAACAGTAGAGGAGGCCAAGAGAAGAGAGAGAGAGGGGTCAGAGGTGTGAGTCAGCAAAGCGAATCAGATGGGCAGAGAGGAATCTTATGCGGAGAGGACATGCAATAAAGCATTTGCTTGCTTGTAAAGGAGAGATCGACTCAAAAACGGTAACTTTCTCTGCCGTTGTTATTCTCACAGAGGTCACTTTTATACAGTTTTCTTGGTCTTTTTTCTTTTCTTTTCTTTTGGGTCTTTTTATCTTTCTTTTTTTGTTTGGTCAAATGTGAATAAATTACTTTTGAAAAAAAAAACTTGCAAACTACGCCTATATCTATTCTTAGGGAAGTCAATTAGGGACTAAACCCTGGAGTCTGAGCCGGTCTAATCCTGAAAATTATCAGATTCGGGCCTAAAAATATAAGCATAAAAAATATCGGGTCTTTCGGGTTGAGCCCGTACGGGCTAGTTGGGTTTTTGGGCTTAGCCCGGCCGGGTTCAGACAGGTCCAGAAAGCCCGAAAATTAAACATTTACATTGAGTTAGAGGTTTTGTTTAAGGATTTAACTTTTTAAAACATGGAAGATTTTCTATATATTTTGGGTTGACGATATTTTTTCCCATCAAAACTTTCATATAATATCATATCTACACAAAGTTAAGCCATAATGCTATTTCCCCCTTATTTGAAAGTTCGAAACCTATTTCCCCACGAAATCAAAGTTGAAACTTATTTACCCATATATGTCAATTTTATCGGTTTACGACCTAAACCTAATCTAACCAAATTAATAATCCAAACCAAACCAAATCAAACCCAAACCCGACCCAAAAAAAAAACTGAGTCTTAAATGACCCGACCCAATCTTCTTATTCGTCTCATCCTCACCAATCTTCTTCTTCTTCGTTTTGATAAAATGCAGTTGAAGATCTCTTCAAATAAAATTAAACTCAGAAATTAATTGTTATTGAAATTAAGAACAAATCCATAGCAAATCCGACTCAATTTTTTTTATTTCACAATCCCAATTTATGGGCAACACAAGCCTAACCGCCTTCCCGGAGATTCCGATATCCGTATACCCAATCCAGAAGAATTGAGATTCTTTGTAATGAAATTGGGGAATAGAGATCCCAAGAGTTGCAGAGCTGAAATCGAGTTTCTGGAAGAAGAGCTGGTGTATTACGGTTGTGATTCAGAGCCTACAAGGTCGGTGATTAACGGGTTTGTAGATATCACATGATACACCATGTTTTTGTTATCCGGGTTTGAAGATGGATCCAAGTGGAGAATCGACAACACAAAGAAACAGAGGATGATTATTTTGCCGGTTGAGGATTCGCCGATTTACAAACCTCAAGGAGATTGATCTAAGGAAAACTATTATATTAATGGATGACAATTATTATGAGAATTAAGGTATAATAATACAACTATGTAGTAATCTGTGCCTTGCGCGGAGTGAGATATCTATGAAAGTTTTTTAATAGTCGAGTTTAAAATGATATTATGGAATAGAAAAATTTAAAATTCTGAATCTAATATATAGGTCTTTTGTAAACTATTTTGAGCCACAATATAATAGACATTGTTTAAATTTGATGGGGTTTATGTGTTAATGATGTTGTGTAATTGATGAATGAAATGATTATGTACTATAATGTTATATAGTACTCAAATTAAGGGTTTCTCACTTTCTAAGAAGATATGAATGAGAATTCAAAATCAAATGTCTCTTCAATCGTATAACGTAAATTTGTATTTAGTTTTTAATTATTAATAGCGAAAAAATATTTTTTTATGAAAATTACTAATAGCGAAAATCACTCTTGCCACGAAAATCTAATTTTCCTAAAAATCTCTTTTTTATTGCAATTTGATTTGTAAATAACAATTTATTATGATTAGATTTGAATATGCAATTTAACTTGATTTGAATTTGAATATGAAATTTTATATGATTAGATTTGAATATGCAAAATAAATGGTAATCTCAAAACAATTTAATCCATTTTGAAATCGAATTTCGAATCCGTCACGTGAATATCCATTAGTACGTGTGTTTGATGAGACCATTAGCATCAAACTATATTATACGATTTATATCTCAATAATCATTAGTACGTGTGTGTGAACTATAATATACACTTTATATCTCAATAATCATAACAATAATATGAAGGGTAGATCATATTATAATTTGAATTTGAATATACAAAAATTTGTATGAAATGAAATATAACTAAGATATTTTGCAAAAAAAAATTTAAATTGAGCAAGTAAACATGAAACTTGTAAGAATAATATTTGTCAAAATAAAAAAAAGAAATCTCGAAAATAAAAATTTATAACCCCATGCAACGAAGCAATATATTTCGAATATAAAAAAACTCGAAGATAAAATTTTTATTTTAGAAAATGAAATAACTTAGAAACTACTATTGATTTAACAGTGTATATAAAATATCATAATGAAATTTATATGATTATGCAATGGTTTAATGTGAATGACACTAACGTAATTATTCTAGTAAGTTAAACTTTTTTTATAAAAGTCTTGAGAAGCTCTATATTGATGACACCTCAGCAATGACACATTTGTAAATCACACATGAAACCAATGTTTTTTTTTTCCAGTTCTTCTCAATTAATATATAAGGGATTATTATGAGAATTATGGTATTAAGTGATAGTATTCCATGGGATTAGAGAATGTAATGAGATAAGTAAATTGATGACGTGTCACAAATTTAGACAATGATAGGATGATGGGGCAGCTTAAGAAGAGAGCAAATTCAACTTTATACATATAGAAGATGGTTTTGTTCGAAGACCGTAGATTTTGGAATTACGATAAACTGAACTTTTACATTATTTTTTTTTTGCATAAATAACCTTGTAGACTAACACAATTTAAATATTTAGAAAAACTATTTGTCATTAATTCCTCTCTCTTATATTTCGATATGTTGCTTCCGCGCCGCAGTCCACGTTTTCTATTTGCAACGATCTCTCACTTCGATCTTTCTAATTTTGGGTAACTCTTCTCGTTTTGGTCTCTTACTTCCTCAAACTGTCAAACATATGAATTTGGGGTTTGGGTCGATGCAACCCTACTCTTCTTCTCCATATTTAATTGAATGAATTTTCTTTAAAACTGACAATATGTTGTTTCTAGGTCAAATAACCTGCTCTCTTCTTCCTCATATTTATTCCTCAATTAAATACTTGGTGTTTCTATATTTGTCTGCTTTGCCATTTATTTGGACATTCGAATTTCAATATTACATTGTCTATAGGTAAAATTTATATCTATAGGTTATGCATGGTAATTAAAAACTAATCTCACACACTTAAGCTTCTGTTAAAAACTTATCTCACACACCAATCAAAGACGTAGGAAAGTTTAGGCTTCCCATCTATGAAGGAAAGACGGATCCCATATCGCAGTTAAGAGCTCATTAATTTCAACGAGTACGAGAAGGATGCCGGATTATGCAAACTCTTCGCAGAGCATATCGCAAGGCCAGCCCTCGATTGGTTCTCTCAATTGGAGGAACGGTCCATTGACAATTTCTCTCAGCTCTCAATCAGCTTTCTGAAACAATACTCGGTGTTCATCCAGAAGAGTGCCTCGAGAGCAGAACTCTTGGCCCAATTGCAGAGACCCCATGATTCACTTTGGTCATACATCACCAAGTTTAAGGAAATCATCGCCAAGATGCATGTCGTCCATGATGAAACGGCCTTGGCGGCCTTAAAGATGGGACTATGGCACAATTCGAAGTTTTGGGATGATCTTGTTGTCAATGAACCGGCGACAATCTATGATGCGCTTCACCTAGGTTCGGGTTGGGCAACAACCAAAGAAGAACGCAACGCTTTGGCGGAGCGATACAATAGCTCAAAATCTCAACCTCCGGGAAACCCAATGCTCCCGAAGTGATAGAAGGGAGCACAAATACATAAGCCAGACCGGGGGGGGGGGGGCTAAACGAATGGTAATAAGGAAAGTAAATCGTCAAGCCGTGATTCTGTTTACTGAACACGAAGTTAAATTCCTTAAATCAGATTGAAAATCCGCATTTAAGGAATTGGGGGGGGGGGACGATTAGAAGCCCAGAGACGTGAAAGGCACACCGGAATGACTTACGGTCAAAGGGGAGTAAATACTAATCTATTAATCAACCCCGCATTGACCAAATACTCGTTCAAACTTGTGATTAAAGGCATCTAAGGGTAACGGCCGTATCCACCGGATTAAATGCCATTCATGGCAAATCATGCGGAGTAAATGACAACATTAAACACTGACTCATAGTATAAAAGCAAGAGCAAGGGCAAGGAGCAAGACATTTTAAACTCACAATTAGCACTACATACTCAATAAGCCAAAGTCTTTCGACAATTCTTATTTACAAATTTTGACTGTTGTAATTCCAGCTACACCAAACATCTTTTCATTCATGAATATTAATTTAAGAATGCACTCAAATTATAATTTTACAAAATGTACTATTATCGTTATTTCTCCCTTATTCCTTACTTTAATTTGCATCAATTTCGTTCTCTTAATTTTCACTTTATGACTTTGAGTGCTTCGAACTTCACTTATTTGTTAGAAATGTCTTACGTTCTTTTCGATCGAATATGTCTCTCTGATTACCGGTGATTATATCTCTAATTTACTTATTCGGTAGGAAATTTTCTAGGTTTTATATATATATATATATATATATATATATATATGGTTTTATTTAGAAACCGTAGATTTTGGAATTACGATAAATTGAACTTTTACAGTATCGTTTTTGCATAAATAACCTTGTAGACTAACACATTTTAAATATTTAGAGAAATTCTTTGTTATTAATTCCTCCTCTCTTATATTTTGATATGTTGCTTCCGCGCCGCAGTCCGCGTTCTCTATTTGCAATGATATCTTCGTGTTTTGGTCTCTTACTTCTTCAAACATATGAATTTGGGTTTTGGGTCAATGCAACCAGTCTCTTCTCCTCCATATTTAATTGAATGAATTTTCTTAAAAAACTGACAATATGTTGTTTCTAGGTCAAGAAACTTGCTCTCTTCTTCCTCATATTTATTCCTCAGTTAAATAGTTGGTGTTTCTATATTTGTCTGTTTTGCCATTTATTTGGACATTCAAATTTCAATATTACATTGTCTATAGGTAAAATTTATGTGTATAAGTTTTGCGTGGTAATTAAAAACTAATCTCACACACTTAAGTTTCTGTTAGGAGAACCTAATATGTCCAATGCTATATGGGGTTATAAAATTCAAAACAAGTTCATGTTTTTGAAAGGTAATGTTCACTTAAAATATATTAAAACTCTTTCCAATGGTATGAAATCCAAATATGTTCCAAATTGTCTACATATTATGACAAATTTGAATTCTTTTTTCCCTCGTAAATTTGCACTAGAAGAGAATTTGATCGTTCTCGTTTGGAGACTTAAACATTATGTACCATGAGGATCTTTTTGAAAACTTCTCATTGCCAGGAAGATATATTCACGGAAAATGTCAAATCAACGAGTTAAAATGAGTCAATATATTGTGATTGATTTTTATAGTATAGAATTGGTGTTGGGCATCTTCCTTAAATCTTTGTTTACCTTCTTTCCGATGATCACATTTTGAAAATTTAAAGAGTATGTGGATTACAATTAATAATGTATTCGACTCAATGTCTCTTTAAAGAAGATGTGGGTTACAACTGAATTTCAGTTGAATCATTTATTCTCAATGTCTCTAGAGTATGGGTGCCTTTCATATAGATGTGTATGTTGGTTGTTATAAATTGAAGACTATGAACTCAAATGAGATTGTGTGTTAATCGCTTTTTATGGTTCCATTCATCTTTGTATTTCTACAGTTTATAAAGTCGTGTTTTTCTAATTTTTTTACCTTTTAACTTTTAACCGTAGCAATTATAGAATTTTTTTGGATGTTCATGTATCATTACTTTTCGTTTTATGCATTTTCACTTATAATCATTTTAAATAATTTTACATATTAAATTTTAGTATACGTTATTTTCCCCCGCGATTTCACGGGAGTTCGAGTCTTATTATTAAAAATAAAAGAAATACAAATGAATGATCACTTATTCTGTAACTGTAATCAATATGTAGTACTTGGGTTTTAACCCTGACTAACCAATCTGTAGTACTTGGGGTTAGATCTGCTAATTTATCAATAGTAAAAGGAATTACTCAGTGGGTTTTAACGCTAGACTGACTAACCACTGTTCTAGATCTGCTCTGCTAGTTGCTGATCCACATCCCTATCGTCTCCATTCGTCGTTACAGCTAAGGTGAGGAACGAGATCGTGTTTTCTCTATACTCGTTGCTTCTTGTTCTATTACTTAGTCTAGCGTTAAGTCGAGTATATATTTATGTTATGCTACCTGTGAAATGTCATATGTTTGGTGATGATTGGTATACTATTTATTTATATATATATATATATATATACGAAATGAAAGAAAACGAATGATGTAATAATTGTTGCGTGAAATGCAAGATGATGTGTGATATATATATATATGAGTGTATAATCAAGAGGGGTTGTGTTTTAATTAATGAACTAAGCAAACTAAACAAGATTATGAAATAGTAAACTAAGCAAGTTGAAATTCAATAAACAAAAGCGAATTCAAGGATGAGGTAATTGAATTAGGTGAATTCATGGTTAATTCATGATGCTCAAACTCAAACAAGACTAATTCCCTAGGCTACGATCATTTAATGTGTTAATCCTCTCTCAAGTCATTAATCACCTATGCTAATTGCTAATCCAAGATCAAATTCTCGTTTGTGGGTTAATAATTAGCAAGCATTAAGATCTAATATCAAGATCAACCAAATAAACTTCTTAGACAACTAATCTCTTAGGCTAAGAAAGTTTCTCTTAAAAAGCTCCTCTAGACATTTCATCGAACACCTTGTGGGTGTGAAATGCCCTATGATCAAAGTTGGCTTTCTCAAGCACAATCAAACATTAAGATTGCTAAATAAGAAAGGAAATACAATAATCTATCCCTAGACATCATAAATCATCCATAGAATCCACCCAAATCTAACCCATCCTCAAATCCTAAAAGACTACTCACTAATCATGATGGACCCAACAAATCCTACGAAGAACATGCTAAATCCCATAATTAAATGATTAGATGATTAAGAAAGAAAAGATAGAAGATAGAAATCAAAAGATCCAAACTTAAATTGCATAAATCAAGAAGATGTCTCTTACAAATCACTTAAAACACACTTAGAGAGGTTTTTAGCATAAGAAAATACATAAAACTAAGAAAATTAGGTTTAGAGTATTTATAGTAAGGAGTGAGCGAACCGGGTCGACCCGGGACAAACCAGGTACCGACCCGGTTGAAGTGGGTCGTAGGAGGCGGAGGTCACACCGCTGGGCCACCGGGCGGTGCAACAAACCGGTGTAAGTGCTGGGTTTGTGCACCGCTTTGTTGCATGGCTTCGTGGTCGGTGTAAAACTTGCCACATGTCAGTGCTTAGCTTCTGGCCGGACATTGATTCGTTGCATGGACCTGTGGTCGGTCGGTGTAGACTTCTTCTTCGGCCAAGCAGCAAACACATGGGATGCAACAAGTCGGTGTAAAACATGCCACAGGTCGGTGCTTAGCTTCTGGCCGGACATTGATTCGTTGCATGGACCTGTGGTCGGTCGGTGTAGATCATGTCCAAGCTTCCTTTCTCTTAAGCTCTTCTTCTTCGCTCCAAACTCGAACGGTCTCGACTCCGTTGCTTCTAAACGTCTTCAAAGCACCTAAAATACATCCCAAAACATGCAAGACACACTAGGACCTAGATATAAACATCCTAATTCTAAAAAGGACCGGAAAACTAACAAAAACCATGATTATGCATGAACAAGACTCAAAATGTTTAGCTAAAGTGCATCTAGAATGTGTAAATTATTAGGATATCAACTCCCCCAAACTTACTCTTTTTCTTGTCCTCAAGCAAACAAGAACAAGAAGGGAGAGAGAGATGGGAGCGGGAGCTCAAATCCACAAGTATCTTTAAAAGAATTCAAGCCTAATGTCCAAGTTGCAAGTTTTAAGATGCGATCAAACAAGTCTACTCAAAAAGAGCTAGCCATATCCTTCCCTACACAAATCAAGTTCGAGCCTCAACCTACACAAGCACTCATCTCGTCCAATCCTTTATCATTCATTTAATGGTTCGAGTGAATCATGTTCATGCAAGACAGCGAATTCATTTGGCTATGGTAAAGGTCTTGAGACAAAGATGATCTCAAATGTGTGGGGTTACTCCAATGCAAGGGATCTCTCTATGAATGAGCAAGCTTTAGCAAAATGCTAAGAGTAAAAGGCAACTTATGCATACAAGGATAGATTCACATCTACCCAATGCCTAGAAATGTCTCTAACCCTAGCACATCTAACCATAAAGCTCCAAAACTAAGCTACCCTTTTGTCTTCAAGGCTTTTAGCCTTCATGTCCCACATATCTTTCTTCATCTTTCTCACTTGGGGGTTTTTTTCTTCTTCCTTGAATCTTGTGGCTTTGTGCTTTTCTTGTTGTTTCCTTAGCTCTTATTTTCTTCTTTTTCTTTGCTTTGCCTCGTCTTTCATCATTTGATGCCTTAGCCGATTTTTGGCCTTTTCCTTTTTCGTTGAATTCCAAGAGGCTATAACTATTGCTAAGAGCTAACCTTATTGACTTGCACAAACCACTTCACATTATTGCCTTCCCCCTATGCCTTCACGTTCTCCTTAGGACCCACTTCCTTCTCATTCCACAATCCCATTAGTCACTCACTTTTATTCATTCCAACCTAAGACTTCCCTTTCCCACAAGCCTATCCTAGTTTAACCCTTGATGTTGGGTTAGATCTACATGCAAACATATCCTTGTCGCTCTAAACTCAAGACTTTTTGCCAAGCTTACTCAAAAAATTAGGCCTCGCATTCGCAAACTAAAGATTTTGGCTTGAAAGGAAGGTAGGTTAAATGTGTGGTTAACCGTTCCAATAAGGGGAATCGGCTATTTGGGCTAGCAAGAGAGTTGTGAAAAGGATAAGAGAGCCCAAATATGTATGTGGTATCCATGAATTCACTATGACATGTATGAACACGATAATTCCAATGTTAAAATTACGGTTTTCACTTAAGTAGGATTGTAGTCAACTCGAAACATGCTTTAGCTAAGACCCTAGTAATGAAATGTGAGATCAAAATATGATTCATCCTTGATTTCAAACACGAGATCAAAAACATCATATAACTAGCAACAAGGGTATTGCACTAAGCTCTTAAAATGATACTTTACAAGGAAAAATCATCATTGCTCCCTATGCAAGTGCAATGCAACCTATATGCAACTAGACTCGATCATATTCATGAAATGCAACTACATGCTTTCTTTTTGTATTTTCAAAATTTTTTGATTTTTTTGGTTTTTTTTTTTTCTATGCCTTAGATGAATGCATGAATGCATGAGACTCAAAATGCAAAATAGAAAAATAAGATCAAAATAAACATGATTAGAAACCGGTCCTTCCCCCAAACTTAAATCACACCGACCCGGTGTGAAATAAATTCAAAGGAAGAACCAAAAACAGGAGACAAAAATAACTATACAATGCAAGACTCGAGAAAAATTAAAAATTATTTACAAGGTGTTTTGGAGTGTACCTAAAAACTTTGAGATGAGGTTGAAGACCCCACGGAGAGTGACGGGTTGCTAGAACTTGGAGAAGGGGATCTCATGGCCTTCCTCTTTGTTGTTTTCTCTTCACGTGCCAAGGAGTGGCTTGTCTCTTCGTGTGACACCGTTTCGCCCTCAAGCAATGGGTGGCTTCAGACCAAGTCACCACCTTCTTCTTCTCGGGGTCTAGATGCGCTAGCCTCACCTTCATTTCCATTGAGCTCCGTGATTGTTTGGCCCATGGTTTTAACCATCCTCTTCAAGCTCTTTATCGCCTTCGCCATCTTCCTCATGCTTTGATCTTGCCATTTACACCATCTTTGAAGGATCCGAGTTTGATGATGAGCATGGCCTACGGCCATATGAGGCATCGTTCCATTATAAGGGTCGAAGTGGTATCATTCGCTCCCGTACAAGGACTTGGGAGGTGATAAGCTCGCTATTTCTCCCTCGGAACTTTCGGACGTGTATTTAGTTTTGGCCTTGCCGTTCCTTGACCCTCTCGTACGAAATGCTACTATTGGCGGTTCTAAGGACGGATTGTAGAGATTGTCCTTGGTTGGGTAGAAGAGTATGTTTCTAGGCTCTCGGATGTTGGTGAGGGAGGTGTTTGGTAGTGTGACTTGCACCGGCTCTTTTTGATGAAGCGTGAGGTTGTACGCGAACTTGCCTTCCACTATCCCCTTAAAGAACCGTGTTCTTGCTAGGTAGCCTTCATCCAAAAGCGTCCATTTTATGTTTGTGCAAGTCGACATCTTGACCCCTTTGGCCTTGAGGATGGGTGTTATGAGCCACCCCATACTTATCGCGGCTTTCCTCCCTTGTGTGTCCCAAGCCCAATCTTTACAAGCACGTAAGTGCCTCACTAGAAGAGTGGCGAGACAAGGAGTCCTTTCGTTCCCCTCGAACTCGTTTCCATTGTGAAACTTTTTGAGAAAAGGCTTTACCCCGAGAGCCATCAACTCCATCTCTTCCTTTGCGACCGTGCCAAACTCTACTTTGGTGAAGAACGTATGGGCCAACACCTTCCCTTTTTCCCACGATTTGGGATCCTTTAGCCACGACCTTACCTTTGGCTTAGGACACTTTGGCAACGGCCCCATCCTTGTTCTTTGGTTGAACCTTGGTCTTGGTTTGCTTTGGTGTAGCCTTTTCCCTAGCCATGGTTCCTACAATTATCTCAATATCCACATGAGTTCCAAGGAGCAAAGATATGACACTTCTCAAATTCCAAGCAAAGGTGACCAAGAGGTAAATGCAACATCCATGACCAAGAGATTAAATTTTTGAAATCACAATCCCAAATCCTCAAAATAAAATTTGCAAAACTCTAATTAAAGAGGCAAATGTTTCTAGGTGTGGTGGGTGGTTTCAAAAATTTAATCAAATTCTCAAAGGTTCAACCTTTAATCTCAAACTAGTGCAAAAATCTCAAGATCTCAAAATTTCTCAAATGGAGCACAAATTAGCACAAGATCCACCAAACCCAACTATTTTCTAGCCTAATCCCAAGGTCTAAGCATAAGTGAATGCAATTTCCAAACAAAATCACAAAATTTCTACTTAAGAACGAGCTTATCAAGTTAAAGAAAGCATGAGCTAAATACCTTGGGAATGAGTGCTCAATCAAGAAAAAAGTTGGTGGATCCACAAAGAGAAGAGAAAATTGATAATTTAGCAACTTGAATCAAGAATTTTGGGCAAGTAGAGAGAAAGTTATGAAGAAAAAGAGATGGTGGCAAGAGGAAAAGAAGTGGCCATGAAAATGGAGAGAAGGAGAGTGGGGAAGATAGGTTTTTCTCTTACCTGGTGGGGACCACTTACCTTTGGATATCAGATCTGGTCAAACCTGTTTGAATTTTCGGTCAACACCGCCCCATGCATTCCCTGCCACAGATCAATGCAACAAACCGGTGCTTAAGGTAAAAAACTTTCGGCCCACACATTGACTTGTTGCACCGCTCGGTGGTAGACCGGTGCTGACTTTGCCCCTTCACATTGATTCGTTGCATGGCATGGTGGTAGGTCGGTGTTCCTCTTCCCCTTCACATTGATTCGTTGCATTGCATGATGGTAGGTCGGTGTTCCTCTTCCCCTTCACATTGCTTTTGCCTTGCAAACCGTGAACACTTAAACCCCTACAAACAATTAGAACTACAAAAGAAAGAGAAGAATAAAACGAAAAGTATATACAATGATAAGCTTGGGGTGTCTCCCAAGAGCACTTTGTTTAACGTCACTAAGTTCGACGTTGGTTACCCGCTTAGGCGGAAGGAGGAGCGTCATCAAGAGGGAGTGAGGTTCCTTCTTCAATGAACTCATTGGCATGATATGGCTTGAGTCTTTGTCCATTTGCAACGAACTCTTCCCCGTTCTTGTTCACGAGAACAATGGCTTCATAAGGTCTCACCTCCTTGATTTCAAATGGACCGGACCATCGAGATCGCAACTTCCTGGGAAATAGCTNCCACGAAAATGGAGAGAAGGAGAGTGGGGAAGATAGGTTTTTCTCTTACCTGGTGGGGACCACTTACCTTTGGATATCAGATCTGGTCAAACCTGTTTGAATTTTCGGTCAACACCGCCCCATGCATTCCCTGCCACGGATCAATGCAACAAACCGGTGCTTAAGGTAAAAAACCTTCGGCCCACACATTGACTTGTTGCACCGCTCGGTGGTAGACCGGTGCTGACTTTGCCCCTTCACATTGATTCGTTGCATGGCATGGTGGTAGGTTGGTGTTCCTCTTCCCCTTCACATTGATTCGTTGCATTGCATGATGGTAGGTCGGTGTTCCTCTTCCCCTTCACATTGCTTTTGCCTTGCAAACCGTGAACACTTAAACCCCTACAAACAATTAGAACTACAAAAGAAAGAGAAGAATAAAATGAAAAGTATATACAATGATAAGCTTGGGGTGTCTCCCAAGAGCACTTTGTTTAACGTCACTAAGTTCGACGTTGGTTACCCGCTTAGGCGGAAGGAGGAGCGTCATCAAGAGGGAGTGAGGTTCCTTCTTCAATGAACTCATTGGCATGATATGGCTTGAGTCTTTGTCCATTTGCAACGAACTCTTCCCCGTTCTTGTTCACGAGAACAATGGCTTCATAAGGTCTCACCTCCTTGATTTCAAATGGACCGGACCATCGAGATCGCAACTTCCTGGGAAATAGCTTCAACCGGGAGTTGAATAGTAACACTTGGTCTCCGGCTTTAAAATCCTTACGCACAATCCTCTTGTCGTGAAACGCCTTGGTCCGTTCTTTGTAGATCTTAGAACTTTCATAGGCCTCTAGCCTAATCTCATCGAGCTCTTGGAGTTGAATCAAACGCCTTTCTTGTGCGGTCTTGAGATCAAAATTTAGAAGTTTAACCGCCCATAAGGCTTTGTACTCCAACTCAACCGGTAAGTGACAAGATTTCCCATAAAGAAGATTGAATGGGGTTGTCCCAATCGGTGTCTTGTAAGCGGTTCGATAGGCCCACAATGCGTCATCAAGCTTCATGGACCAATCCCTTCTTGTAGTTCCAACGGTCTTTTCTAGGATCGCCTTGATTTGCCGGTTAGAAACCTGCACTTGCCCACTCGTTTGGGGGTGATAAGGTGTGGTCACCTTGTGTTTGACTCCATGCCTTTTGAGCAAGCTCTCAAACACCTTGTTTATGAAATGGGTGGCACCATCACTTATCACAACCCGGGGAACACCAAACCGCGGGAAGATGATGGATTTGAAGAGTTTAATGACCACCTTGGCGTCATTCGTAGGGCTTGCTATGGCTTCAACCCACTTAGAAACATAATCCACCACCACCAAAATGAATTCGTTCTCGTAAGATGAAGGGAACGGTCCCATGAAGTCTATGCCCCACACATCAAAGAGTTCCACTTCAAAAATCGGGTTTTGAGGCATCTCATCTCTCCTACCAATGTTCCCCTTTCTTTGGCACGCGTCGCAAGTGGAAACGAAAGCATGCGCATCCTTGAATAGGCTTGGCCACCAAAGGCCGGATTGAAGAACTTTTGTGGCCGTCTTGTAAGAAGCGAAGTGACCACCATAAGGTGAACCGTGACAATGAAACAAAATCCCATTAGCTTCTTCTTCCGGGACACATCGTCGGTAGAGACCGTCCGAGCACAACTTGTAGAGGAACGGCTCATCCCAATAGAACCGAGTGACATCATGGAAGAACTTCTTCCTCTTGTATCCTTCTAACCTCGGCGGCTCTCTTCCGCAAGCCAAGTAGTTAACCGAATCCGCGTACCAAGGTAGCTTGCCGTCTTCCAAACTCTTGGCCTCCTCAAAAACCATCACCGCCTCATAGCCTTTCCTTAAGACATCAATCAACATAAGACTTTCTTCGGGGAGTTTGTCGTCTATTGGAACAAGGTCTTCGATTCTCAACCTAGACAAGTGGTCCGCGAACCCGTTTTCAATGCCTTTCTTATGTACTATCTCCATATCGAACTCTTGCAAAAGCAAAATCCACCGTAGAAGTCTCGGCTTGGTATCCTTCTTAGCATGTATATACCTCAAAGCCGCATGATCCGTGTAGACTATGACCTTCGAGCCAACCACATATGAACGGGATTTCTCCATAGCAAATAGCACCGCTAACAACTCATTTTCCGTCGTCGCATACCTTGCTTGAGTATCGTCCAACGTCCTACTTGCATAGTAGATGACATTAACCTTCTTGTCTTTCTTTTGGCCTAAGACTGCTCCAACCGCGAAGTCACTCGCGTCACACATAATCTCAAATGGTAGTTCCCAATCCGGAGCTTGAACAATTGGAGCACTAACCAAAGCCTTCTCGATCTCCAAAAATGCCTCTAAACACTCCTCATCAAGGTTGAACTCAATGTCTTTGAAAAGGAGCCTAGTGAGAGGCCTTGTGATCTTTGAGAAATCCTTGATGAAGCGACGGTAGAAACCCGCGTGACCCAAGAAGCTTCGGACATCTTTCACCGTCCTTGGCGGTTCCAAACTCACCATGACCTCAATCTTGGCCTTGTCCACTTCAATACCCCTTTCCGAGATCTTGTGTCCTAGCACGATGCCTTCCCGCACCATAAAGTGGCATTTTTCCCAATTTAGCACCAAGTTTGTCTCCTCGCACCTTTTTAGCACCCTACAAAGATTGGACAAACAAGAAGAGAACGAGGAACCATAGACCGAGAAGTCGTCTATGAAGACCTCTACCATCTCCTCAATTAGATCCGAGAAGATCGACATCATGCACCTTTGAAATGTCGCGGGTGCATTACATAGTCCAAACGGCATCCTTCGATAAGCAAATGTGCCATAAGGACATGTAACTGTTGTCTTCTCTTGGTCATTCAGGTGAATGAGAATTTGAAAGAATCCCGAATAACCATCTAGAAAGCAATAGAACGGGTGATTAGCAAGTCTCTCAAGCATTTGGTCTATGAATGGTAAGGGAAAATGATCATACCTAGATGCGGAGTTAAGCTTACCGTAATCAATACACATTCTATGCCCCGTAATTGTCCTAGTAGGTATGGATTCGTTCTTTTCATTCTTTACCACGGTTATCCCGCCCTTTTTGGGAACCACATGCACCGGGGAAACCCATGTGCTGTCCGAGATCGGATATATGATCCCCGCATTGAGAAGTTTGAGGACCTCCTTTTTAACTACCTCCTTCAAATTTGGGTTTAACCGTCTTTGGTGTTCTATGGAGGTCCTCGACTCATCCTCAAGGTGTCTGCGGTGAGTGCAAAGCGTAGGAGATATGCCCTTTATATCGTCAAGCGAATATCCTATGGCTCTCCTATACTTCCGCAACTCGTGCAATAAGGCGGATAACTCGTTCTCATCTAAATTTTCATTAACTATGACCNGTCGCGGGTGCGTTACATAGTCCAAACGGCATCCTTCGATAAGCAAATGTGCCATAAGGACATGTAACTGTTGTCTTCTCTTGGTCATTCAGGTGAATGAGAATTTGAAAGAATCCCGAATAACCATCTAGAAAGCAATAGAACGGGTGATTAGCAAGTCTCTCAAGCATTTGGTCTATGAATGGTAAGGGAAAATGATCATTCCTAGATGCGGAGTTAAGCTTACCGTAATCAATACACATTCTATGCCCCGTAATTGTCCTAGTAGGTATGGATTCGTTCTTTTCATTCTTTACCACGGTTATCCCGCCCTTTTTAGGAACCACATGCACCGGGGAAACCCATGTGCTGTCCGAGATCGGATATATGATCCCCGCATTGAGAAGTTTGAGGACCTCCTTTTTAACTACCTCCTTCAAATTTGGGTTTAACCGTCTTTGGTGTTCTATGGAGGTCCTCGACTCATCCTCAAGGTGTCTGCGGTGAGTGCAAAGCGTAGGAGATATGCCCTTTATATCGTCAAGCGAATATCCTATGGCTCTCCTATACTTCCGCAACTCGTGCAATAAGGCGGATAACTCGTTCTCATCTAAATTTTCATTAACTATGACCGGGTATGACTCGTTAGAACCTAAGAAAGCGTACATTAGCCCAACGGGAAGTTGCTTGAGGTCCACCTTAGGCGCCTTAAGCTCGCTCCTCCAATCGTCATCCATGCTAGACTTACCATTGCTAGCTCCTCCCGCGGCCATTTCTACTCCCAAAGCAAAGCTCTCTTGAACCGAAACCATACTTGAACCATCTCCACAATTAGTCACTTGACTACCCAACTCAATGAACGGAGTCTCTCTATTAACCGGCTTATGTGAGTCCAAAAGTAGCTAATACCCTTCGCTTGCTTGACTCAAATACCCATGCTTCCCATGCTCTTGTGTCAAAGCCACTTGCATACCATCTTCAAGACTAATCTCTTCAAGTAGCTCATCCGCGAGCTCATCCATCGTCTCAATGTAGAAGCATTGACCGTCAATTGTGGGCTTCTTGATATATCATGGTTTTTACCCCTTTTAAGCCATGATATAAGTCCGTTTTATAGAGTCTTTCTAATATTTTGTAGTGTTTTAGAGTCTTTTACAGGTTTTAGCACGTTTGGAACATAATTGGAGATATTGGAGCTTTTTGGAGCATTTTGGGGCAAAACAGAAATCATGTAGCTGAGAAGCCAATTTGAAGCCCTTGTATCGACCGACACCACCTGGTGTCGATCGATACTGACACCATGAAGGAAGGAAGTGCATCATTGTCCGAGTATCGATCGATACCACTCATGGTATCGGTCGATACTGGCGTCCATGGAGAAGGAAACACGACTTTTCTGAAGAGTTGAAGAATTGCAAAATTGCTCAGAAGACTTTATTATTTACAATTTAGCCCAAAACATGTTTTAGCATTATAATTAGGTTTTTCAGCCATTATGGAGGCAACGCTTTATTTTGAGACTTGATTAAGCTTTATTTTACTCTGGTTTTTGGAGAGACAACTCTGAACTCCTGTTTCTTATTGATTTCTTTGATGATCTATTCAATCATGTTGTTTTCATTCTCCATGTCTGAGTAGATCTCTTGTTAGGTTCAGGGTTCTCATAAGGGTTTTCTCTTAATGTTTGGTTAATTAGTTAATTAGGATTCACAATATGAATTATTTCTTCACCATAGGTTGTTCCCATAGCTAATCCTAGGTTGACGAATCTAGAACTTAGATCTTAGGATAATTGGTTAGGCACGAGAGTGCGATTAATTACCTGACATAACCTAGGGTGAGCAAAATAACTATTCGCAAAGAGATTTGGTTTAGTTGTTTTGTGAACAAATCAAACTTGAAATAAAAGCTGGTTTATACTTTAGGATTCGCAAAGAGATTTGGAATTCTAGGATTTAGACTTAGATAGTTTTCGCAACGAAAGTTGGTTAGCTATACTTTAGTGATTTGAGTTCAAGAACGGCGCTAAATCTGAATCATGTTAGTTAGTTTATCTACATTCATTGAATTCCTGAGAAATACCCTGAGCCTATCTTCCTTCCAATTGATTTACAACTTGTTTAATTTACGCACTTGCTTTCAATTACATCTTTTGTTTTAGCTTAATTCGAATCTATATAATCTATTGTGTGAATTCTGGAGTTCTTGTGTTCGACCCCTACATATACTACAACAACTGCTTTAGTACTTTTAGGGTATTAATTTGAGCATATCAAATTTGGCGCCGTTGCCGGGGACTCAATTTCGCCATTAGATTTTAGCTAAGAATTTCGACTAAATCGTCGAGTATCGATCGACACCCTAGTGGTATCGGTCGATACCCGTCACATTTTTTTCGGTTACTTACGTTCTTGACTTTCGTGTTTCAGGTGCATGCCTCTTCGTGAAACCAGAAGGAACAAGAACACTCAGCTAGTTAATCTTTCCAACGAGGAACTAGCACTTTTGGAACGCACAAAAAGGAGAGCAAAGAAGCCAGCAGAGATGAACAATCCAGTGGTATTAGTTCGTGATGATGCCGGAGCTTTCAGAGACCAAGAGGGTCATTTGTGCAATGAAGCTGGACAGCGACTTGATGGTGAGGGAAACATCATAATCCCTCTAGTAGCTGTCGATGAGATTGTCGCGCGGGCTGCGCGTAACAACGAGGTGAATGATGGGAATGATGTGGTTAATCGTGCTAGGACGCTTGGAGAGTACAACAGACCCGATGAGTTCTATGCCAATCGGTCTACGATTCGTATTCCCACTTTTCAGAGGAATGACTTTGAGCTGAAGCCTGCATACTACACACTTGTGGGTCAGCACCCTTTTCATGGTCTTCCTCATGAGCATCCCATGGATCACATTGAGAGGTTCGAGGACTTGGTCAGTAGCATCAAGTATAATGGAGTGTCCTACGACTACCTGTTCTCTAAGCTTTTCCCATACTCTCTTGGTGGGGATGCAGCTTACTGGCTGAAGCAATTGCCACCTGGATCACTGACTACATGGGATGAGACGAAGAATGTGTTCCTAAATAATTTTTATGATGATGCGAGATCCGAGGAGCTCAGGAACAAGATCTCCCTGTTTTCTCAGGGAACGACTAAGGCATTTAAGGCTGCTTGGATCAGATTCAGATCATATCAGAGAGATTGTCCACATCACGGGTTTACTCAGGTTCAGTTGCTGGGTATTTTCTTCAGAGGGATAGATTGGAGGTATCAGATGGCTTTGGATGCTGCGAGTAATAGGAATTTCAACACCAGGTATCCAGACGATGCTTATGTGCTGATTGAGAACTTGGCGTCTAGCAATAGCACCAAGAATGCTGATTTCGAGCGGAAGAAGCAAGCTGGGGGAGTTGATGGATCGCAGATTGCTGAGGTTCAAGCCAAGCTGGATTCAGTGCACAATCTTCTGATGGGTAAGACGAAAGCTGTTCACTTTGCTGATGAGGATGAAGTTAAAGATGTTAACTACATAGGTGGTGCTGGATTTCAAAGTCAAAGGTATCAATACCCACCTCACCCACCCAAATCTCCAGAGAGCAAGGTTGAGTCTATGTTTGAACATATTCTTCAGGGACAGCAGAAGATGACAGCAGACTTTAATGGGAAGATGGATGCTATGTACACATATCTGAATGGGAAAATCGAAGCTCTTAGCATTCATCAGAAGAGGCTGGAAACTCAGGTAGCTCAGGTTTCAGCAGCTGTCAAAGGAAAGATGGTTCATGCACAGAATGAACAAGTCAATGCGATCACCTTAAGAAGTGATGAAGAGATCGATCCAGGAGTAAAAATTGGCCTAACTGCAAAGAATCTCATCGATGACGACGAAGAGGCTCCCGAAATCGCCCCAGTATCGATCGATACCACCCAGCATCGGTCGATACCCGTCCAAGGATCTGCCAAATACGTTTTGACACAACAAGTATCGATCGACACCACACCTGTATCGATCGACACCACATCTGAAGAGACGACAGAGAAGCCTTGTATCGATCGATACCATTCTAGTATCGATCGACACCCCTCGCAGACTGAGCCAGAAACTGTGAAAACACCCAAGATTGTCGAGGAAAGGGTTTACAAGCCTAAGGTGCCATACCCTCGACCACCTAGGCATCTCATGAAACCCATAACTACGGAGAAGTTACTAGCTTTTGAGAAGATGGTCAGGAGGATTCCCCGCACTATATCTTTTGAAGAAGCTTTTGAAAACCGTCCTTTGGAGTGTTACTTCCGAAACTGCAGAGAAACTGAGGAAGAGATCAAGGCACTCTTCATCAAGGCCAGAAGTACACCACCTCCACTGAAGCAGTTGACTAAGAGAGAAGACCCATGAAAATTTTAAGTTCCATGCTCTATCTCTGGAGTTAAATTCAAAAAGTCTTTCGTTAACTCAGGGGCTTGCGTCAATGTCATGTCAAGGGCAATTGCAGAGAGATTGAAAGCTGATATTCGATCACCCAAGATGTCCATCACATACGCGAATGTATCACCTCACTTCCGCATGGTACAATCCCTGATTTGATGGTCACAGTAGGAGATTGTCTGATTCCTACGGATTTTCAAGTTGTGGAGATGAGTGCAAGATCTACTACGCAGTTGATTCTTGGAAGACCGTTCATGGCTACGGTTGGTGCCATTATGGACACACCCAGCAAGAGAATCTCGTTCTCATACATTGACAAGGAGGTGTACTACGACGCCATTCCTACTAGAGGAACTCCCACACGTATCTCTTGCATTGATGTTGTCACAGGAGAGACGTTGGCAGCTGATCCTTTGGAAGAGCCTCCTGACGTACCAACTGTCATGGACATTCTAGATAGTCCTTCTGTCATCACCAAGAAAGACGTCAAAACAGCTAAGGCAAAGAAGAAGGTGAAGAGAAAAGGAGTAAAAGGTGCTCCCTCTATGACCTTAATCCCTCAGAAGTGTGATGGGGATTCGATTGAGTACAAGGTGAAGTGCAAAGGAACCTCAAAACCATTCTCCAAGGCTAGAGTCATTCTTACTCCGGAGCTGAAAGAGAAAGGAAAAGAGGTTATCGAGACTATGTTGAGTAGAACCCTGAGTCTGCAAGTATCTAGCTATGGAACTTGCATGGGAGTAAGCTCTCAACCTCGCCCTGACTGATCACCTGAGCCAAAGTCAAGCTAATGACTAAAAACAAGCGCTTGGTGGGAGGCAACACTGGTAAGTTATACATAAGTTTTTCTATTATTTTTGTTTTTGATTTTTGGTTTTTGGTTTTGTGTTTCACGTGAAGAAGCAGATTTAGAAGAGCAGTATCGATCGACACCATCCCGGTATCGATCGACACCATCCATGCGACAAAGGAGCAGAAACTTGCTACGAGTATCGATCGATACCAACATGATATCGGTCGACACCCGCCACTCAGGTAAGCCTCCTTCGATTTTTACCAATCCACTCAACTCTTCTGTTTTTCCTTTTACCAACTCTAGGCTAGATAACACTGGGGACAGTGTTGTTTAAGTCTGGGGGAGGTAGTTGCTGACAACGTGTTTGTTTTTCTTAGAGTCAGTTGTTTTTGAGTCATTTGTCGTTTTATGAGTCAAAATTTGTTTTATTGAGTCAAAACCTGTTGGAGATTATGATCTTGTTCTTGAATCTATTGTTCTGACTTTGCTTCTAAGTGACCATTGTTACAGAATCAGCTCTAGATCGACTAATGAAAAATCCAAAGGCTGACTAGTTAACTAGAAGACACACATGTTTCCAGGAGAGTTCTTTTAAAGCCTGAGCCAAATTTCTGCACTTCATCGACGTGGTTAGTATTCATAGAGCTTGATTCCTCATTCATATCTGACAAAGGAACCCATGTGTTTAAAAGTGACAGTATCTCTCTCCCCTATTATAAGTTAATAAATAAGAGCATAAAAGGTGAAATGATTTTCTTCTGAGTAGAGGGCTAGGAAAATTTCCAGCGATCCCATTATTCTACTTGGTGAGGGATGATCACACAGAGGATTGGAAGCGAGGCTAGGATTTTCCTATGATGCCATTATTCGCCTACACCCTTTGATACATTGAGAGGGAAGAATCAGGGATTCGGTGGCAAACACCATCAATACTCGCGTCTCAAACCTTGATTTGTATGTGCGAATCTAAATAAAAAATAAAAAAAAAAGAAGAAGAGAATATGATAAGAAATAAGTCTGGGGGAGAGAAAGTGATACAAAAAGTGTGAAATTGGGTGGTTCCTTGTTATGATATTGTATGGGAAAGAATCTAGAAGGTTCTTGGTATTAATCACAGCGATGAAACTGGCGATGATGGGTTGAATTGAACAATGCTGCGAAATAATGTGTGTAGTATGGGGAAACTGCGAATGCCTAAGGAGAAGTACATGGTGGTTAGTCTTGGAACTGGTTAGGTGACATTTGGGTGCTTGGGAAAAGGGTCATTGCAATGTTTCAGGAACAGGTGAGTCTCCGTATTTTCAAACCTCTTTCTCTGGTTTAGTCTTTTGTTTTGCTTGAGGGCAAGTAAAAGGCTAAATCTGGGGGCGTGATATATCATGGTTTTTACCCCTTTTAAGTCATGATATAAGTCCGTTTTATAGAGTCTTTATACTATTATGTAGTGTTTTAGAGTCTTTTACAGGTTTTAGCACGTTTAGAGCATAATTGGAGATATTGAAGCTTTTTGGAGCATTTTGGGGCAAAACAGAGATCATGTAGCTGAGAAGCCGATTTGAAGCCCTTGTATCGACCGACACCACCTGGTGTCGATCGATACTGACACCATGAAGGAAGGAAGCACGTCATTGTCCGAGTATCGATCGATACCACTCATGGTATCGGTCGATACCGGCGACAATGGAGAAGGAAACACGACTTTTCTGAAGAGTTGAAGAATTGCAAAATTGCCCAGAAGACTTTATTATTTAAAATTTAGCCTAAAACGTGTTTTAGCATTATAATTAGGTTTTTCAGCCATTATGGAGGCAACGCTTTATTTTGAGACTTGATTAAGCTTTATTTTACTCTGGTTTTTGGAGAGACAACTCTGAACTCCTGTTTCTTATTGATTTCTTTGATGATCTATTCAATCATGTTGTTTTCATTCTCCATGTCTGAGTAGATCTCTTGTTAGGTTCAGGGTTCTCATAAGGGTTTTCTCTTAATGTTTGGTTAATTAGTTAATTAGGATTCACCATCTGAATTAGTTCTTCACCATAGGTTGTTCCCATAGCTAATCCTAGGTTGACGAATCTAGAACTTAGATCTTAGGATAATTGGTTAGGCACGAGAGTGCGATTAATTACCTGACATAACCTAGGGTGAGCAAAATAACTATTCGCAAAGAGATTTGGTTTAGTTGTTTTGTGAACAAATCAAACTTGAAATAAAAGCTGGTTTAGACTTTAGGATTCGCAAAGAGATTTGGAATTCTAGGATTTAGACTTAGATAGTTTTCGCAACGAGAGTTGGTTAGCTATACTTTAGTGATTTGAGTTCAAAAACCGCGCTAAATCTAAATCATGTTAGTTTGTTTATCTACATTCATTGAATTCTTGAGAAATACCATGAGCCTATCTTCCTTCCAATTGATTTACAACTTGTTTAATTTACGCACTTGCTTTCAATTACATCTTTTGGTTTAGCTTAATTCGAATCTATATAATCTATTGTGTGAATTCTGGAGTTCTTGTGTTCGACCCCTACATATACTACAACAACTATTTTAGTACTTTTAGGGTATTAATTTGAGCTCATCACTTCTTCATGACATCATTGATGTTGAACTCAAGAACCTCATCCTTGCCTAAATGCAAATCAATCTTCCCTTTTCTCACGTCGATGATAGCTCTCGCGGTTGCCAAAAACAGCCTCCCAAAGATGAGTGGATCTTTAGGCTCTTCATCCATCTCAAGCACAACAAAGTCCATTGGGACAATGAAATCTCTAACCATGATCGGTAGGTCTTCAAGCAACCCAATTGGCACTCTCACACTTCTATCCGCCAAGATCAAAGAGATGTTGCAAGCTTTGTACTTTGTGAAGCCCAATCTATTAGCAACCGAGAATGACATGAGACTCACACTAGCCCCCAGATCACAAAGGCAATTGTTGAATGCTAGCGGGCCTAGAGCACATGGAAGAGTGAAAGAACCGGGATCTCCAAGTTTCTTGGGTACCATCTTCTTTTGGATGATGGCGCTACATTCATGAGTCAAGATCACCATAGACTCCATCCCCTTGCCCCTTTCCTTTACGACGTCTTTGAGAAATTTGGCATATTGCGGTACAAGCAAGAACGCATCTACCAAAGGCATAGTAAGCTCCACCTTCTCCATTTGTCTATTGAACACCGCCTTGTACTTCTCCAATAGTTGTTTCTTGAAATGTCCTGGAAAAGGAAGTTTAGGTACATATGGAGGTGGAACAAACAAAGTTTCTTTCTTCTTGGGCTTCTCCTTGGTCTTCTCTTGGATCTCAACTTCTCTACCCTTGTCTTCATTACCCAAACTCCTATCTTTGACCATTACGTCCTCGGTTTCAAGCGTCTCCCCCCAACTTGGACATCGATGTCCTCATCGACTTTTGGGGCTTCTCTAGGGGGAAGTTCCTTGCCACTTCGAAGTGTAATGGCGTTCGCATATTCCTTGGGATTGGCCTCGGCTTTTCCCGGTAATTGACCTTGTTGTCGCGATGAAGAGGCGGCTCCCTTGGATTCCATTTGCTTGACCTTGTTGTTCAATGTCTCAATCTTGGAGTTGACCAGGTGCGGCCACAACCGTTGCTTAGGTAACCGCTTTTGGATAGGACCAGGAAAAGTCCACAATTGCGGCTACGGATAAGCTTACGGATAGAATCAAGGGCATGTGGATAAGCCACATAAGAGGATAAGGATGGAAACGGATAAGCATGAGTTGTGGATAAGCATGAGTTGTGGATAAGCATGAAGTTGCGGATAAGCATGAGCTTGCGGATAATATCAAGTGCATGGCAGCCTGAGGTGTCAGGTTTTGGTATACTCTGGTCCATGTGTTGGATGCTAAAGGTGGATTAGTGTCGTAGGTAGAACACATGCCGCCACCTTAGACCCGGCCGTGCCACCTCGTGCTTAACCAAACCCCTATAAATAGGCTTGAGAACCTCTTAGAGACATCACACCAAACACTAGAAATCCTAAGGAAAACTCTCTCCAGAAAAGGGTTAGTCCGAACGCTTAAGCCGGGTGTAGGAAGTACGGTGGGAAGGGCTGAGACAGGATCAGATCCAAGCTTCCAACCGAATCACTTGACTAATTTCCGGCCATGTGAGGCAGCACATGGTTAGGATTTAAATTGAGGTTTATTTAAATTCTATAGAGGTTGAATTATGGATAGTCTTGCTTGCGTAATTTATTATGGGATTTATTGCGTGAAGCATGCATTGAGTATAGGTTACTCATGCTTGAATATTGCCTACGTTACTTGGTGTGACTAGGAATATTGTGAATGTGTTGAGTGTTTATATTTCCGCTGCGTATTGATTTTATGCTAGGGTTGCATAATAATTGAGATTGAGCTAGGTTCCGTAGTTCATGCATTCTAGGTTGTTAGGCATGGTTGCATAATTGTTAGGTCATGCTAGGTCGCATGGTAGAGATCCCGGGCTCACTAAGTAATTGTAGATTACTTATGATGCTGCTTTGTTGTTTTTCGGTAGTAGCCGGCTCTGGATGGAACCGACGGCTCCCGGCCGCGGTACGGGTTACAAAGCCTTAGGTCGTGCTCGGGAGTTTGTGGCCCTCGTGTCTGGGAGGCTCAGGTGGATCGGACAGCTGATCCGTGAATCCCGGCCGACCGGTCACGGGAGCCGCTATGTAGCGACCCCGGCCCATCTCTGTGTGTGTATGCGCGCGCGGGAGCTCTTGTGTGAGTCCCGGCCGGCCGCAGAGCGGTTCGGGGGCATTACAGACCCGGTTGAAGTAGGTCGTAGGAGGCGGAGGTCACACCGCTCGGCCACCAGGCGGTGCAACAAACCGGTGTAAGTGCTGGGTTTGTGCACCGCTTTGTTGCATGGCTTCGTGGTCGGTGTAAAACTTGCCACAGGTCAATGCTTAGCTTCTGGCCGGACATTGATTCGTTACATGGACATGTGGTCGGTCGGTGTAGACTTCTTCTTCGGCCAAGCAGCAAACACATGGGATGCAACGGGTCGGTGTAAAACATGCCACAGGCTGGTGCTTAGCTTCTGGCTGGACATTGATTCATTGCATGGACCTGTGGTCGGTCGGTGTAGATCATGTCCAAGCTTCCTTTCTCTTAAGCTCTTCTTCTTCGCTCCAAACTCGAACGGTCTCGACTCCGTTGCTTCTAAACGTCTTCAAAGCACCTAAAATACATCCCAAAATATGCAAGACACACTAGGACCTAGACATAAACAGCCTAATTCTAAAAAGGACCGGAAAACTAACAAAAACCATGATTATGCATGAACAAGCCTCAAAATGTTTAACTAAAGTACATGCTAGAATGTGTAGATTATTAGGATATCAACGGTCGATGTGTGTTTGGTCTAGTAGTGCTTGGAGNGAAGTAGGTCGTAGGAGGCGGAGGTCACACTGCTCGGCCACCAGGCGGTGCAACAAACCGGTGTAAGTGCTGGGTTTGTGCACCGCTTTGTTGCATGGCTTCGTGGTCGGTGTAAAACTTGCCACAGGTCAATGCTTAGCTTCTGGCCGGACATTGATTCGTTGCATGGACATGTGGTCGGTCGGTGTAGACTTCTTCTTCGGCCAAGCAGCAAACACATGGGATGCAATGGGTCGGTGTAAAACATGCCACAGGCTGGTGCTTAGCTTCTGGCTGGACATTGATTCATTGCATGGACCTGTGGTCGGTCGGTGTAGATCATGTCCAAGCTTCCTTTCTCTTAAGCTCTTCTTCTTCGCTCCAAACTCGAACGGTCTCGACTCCGTTGCTTCTAAACGTCTTCAAAGCACCTAAAATACATCCCAAAATATGCAAGACACACTAGGACCTAGACATAAACAGCCTAATTCTAAAAAGGACCGGAAAACTAACAAAAACCATGATTATGCATGAACAAGACTCAAAATGTTTAACTAAAGTACATGCTAGAATGTGTAGATTATTAGGATATCAACGGTCGATGTGTGTTTGGTCTAGTAGTGCTTGGAGCATCATGACCATGACGGGCTGACAAGCCAATGGGGCGGCCATTAGAACCGTGGGGTGTAGCGTGTGTCAGCGCGTAAAGTATCTGAGATGGGGCGGTCATTGGAACCATGAGATGGGGCAGCCATTAGAACCGTAAGATGGGGCGGCCATTGGAACCGTGAAATGGGGCGGCCATTAGAACCGTGTGAGGGCTGCGCAGGCTGGCGTCATAAAGGCACCATGGAGTTTAGAACTCTCTTGTATGTTTGGGTGTGTGTGTCAATAGGACACGTGTTTGATTCTTGTCTTAGTCTTAGACTTGGTTATAGTCGTAGCGGTATTCGTGTGTGGTGAATTCGTGAGTCTTTGGACTTGCCCTCACTGAGTAATTCCCTTTACTCATCCCTCTCCTTTTCCTTTCAGGTGAGTTTGAGGAAATGCAAGAGTAATCGTTCCGGTGTGGTGTAGGGCTTTTGGGAGTTCTTCATTTACTTATTCGTTGTTTTTGATTTAAAACGCTATTAATGAGCTTTGGTTTTAAAGATGTTAATTTTGGTTATGTTTGTTTTTGTAAGACGTTTGGATTCGATCATTGGGAATAAGATTGCATTGGACTTTAAGTGTTACTTGTGTGTTAAGTCAATGCAATGGCAACGGTCTCTCGGTTAAGTAAGAGCGGGTTGTCTCAAGTTCCTTGCCCACTGAAAAAGCTGCTTTAATGGTGTGTCTACAAGGAATATTTACTAAGTCGTACTTTCAACATGAACACGTTCTTCTGTCCAAATCAACAAGACAGTCGTTTATGTCGCCTTTAACTAGAAATCGATTTTGGTTAACCGTATAAACAATAAAAATTTTACCCTTCTCAATCCTCAAATCTTTTTCTCCACCTCAATGGTTAAAGGGTCCTTCTGCTTTGAGCTTAACATTCTACGCTCATAAAACCACCGGGTTAACATTTCTCTTATGCTGTCCAACAAAGGAATTACTGGATACTCTCTAGGTGATCGCAATGCAGAATTTATCGATTCAGCTGGGTTAGTGGTTCTAACGTCATACCTGAAGCCATGAAATTTGCAACGAGCCCATTTTGCGACATCAACCTCCACTAGATATTTTCCAACAAGCATACTAATACCACAAATATCGTTGAATCTCCTCTCAAATTCAGCAACCCTATATTCTTTTGAAGCCTTTGCAATCAAGCCAGTCAAACCCCTTGTCTTGAAATATGTTACCACATTATTCAATAAATGGTGGATGCAAATTCCATGTCTAGATTGCGGGTACACTTTAGCTAATGATTTAATAACGGAAGAATTTCTATTTGACACAAAAGCCAAACATTGCTCATCTGCAATAACAACCTTTAGTTGCATTAAAAACCACTCCCATGACAAGTAGTTCTCTGAATCGACAACCCCGAATGCAATTGGATACAAATTGGAGTTACCATCTAACGCTGTAGCAACAAGCATTAATCTTTTGTATTTACTCTTCAAAAGCGTACCATCGACAACAATGACCCTACAAATAGTTTTGTAGAATCCTCTTACTGATTGACCAAAAGAAATAAATAGAATTTGAATCTACCATCGCAATCCGTTACGTAATGAGTATGCGTACCCGTATTAGCTTCTTTCAACATGTGCAAGTATTTTGAAATTTTACCAAAACTTTTCTCCCCAATACCTCTAACAACGTTAACTGCATACTCACAAGACTCTCATGCTTGTGTGTAACAGATCTCGCATCCATGCTCTGTGCGCATAATCTGTATGAATTCTCTCGGTTTAGGCCCTTCCTTAACACCCTCATACTTATGCATAATCAGACTGTCGATTGTTTTCGTTGAAGCTCTCCTAGCAAATTTATTTTTCCTAGAAGGAGCACATGTGTGTTCAGCCACATACTTGTTGATTTTGAAATACGTAGACCCATGTAGACCTTCTGCACGAACACGCCAATTGCATATAGTATCTTTGCAGTGTATAGCCCCCATTTTTTGTTGATTGTACGACACTGTAGTCAAAGTTATACTTCATTGCTGCAATTTCCAGTCCTTATTAGAGGACTATGGAGTATTCGAAAAGAATGTTGAGTTCAGTTATCTACCGAGCGATTTGATCGATAACGTAGGATCTCCCCCAGTTATCATCACAAATGATCGTCAAGTGAAAAATTTTGTTGGGTATGCAAAGAAGAATGCGTCGATACCTTTGTGTGTGACCTTTACAACTACAATTGATTTGAATAAGGAGCCATCTGATTCAAGTAGTAGAGAAGATTATGCTAAGTTGCCTCAAAATTCAGAAGAATTTGTGAAAGATCAACGGAATGATGACTTCAAAACCAAT
This sequence comes from Eutrema heterophyllum, assembly GCA_002933915.1. NCBI lineage: Eukaryota > Viridiplantae > Streptophyta > Magnoliopsida > Brassicales > Brassicaceae > Eutrema > Eutrema heterophyllum. The sequence goes on from PKMM01018384.1 coordinate 276,448, forward strand.
GTTCGTAACGTTCAGGATGTTGGCGATGATGGTGATGATGGCGTGCTTTCTGGAAACAAAGAAGACAGTCATAAGAAAGCTCGGTTTTGGTTGATTGATGCTGTAAAGAAAGAGCAAAATTTTAGAAGCAAAAACGCTTTAAAGGCAACTCTGGAAATTGCAGCAATGAAGTATAAATTTGACTACAGTGTCGTACAATCAACAAAAAATGGTGGTCTACGCTGCAAAATATTGTATGCAATTGGCGTGTTCGTGCAGAGGGTCTACGTATTTCAAAATGAACAAGTATGTGGCTGAACACACATGTGCTCCTTCTAGGAAAAACAAATTCGCTAGGACATCTTCAGCGAAAACAATCGGCAGTCTGATTATGCATAAGTATGAGGGTGTTAAGGAAGGGCATAAATCGAGAGAAATCATGCAGATTATGCGTACGAAGCATGGATGCAAGATCTGTTACACACAAGCATGGAAGTCCCGTGAGTATGCAGTTAATGCTGTTAGAGGTATTGGGGAGAAAAGTTTTGGTAAAATTCCAAAATACTTGCACATGTTGAAAGAAGCTAATACGGGTACGCATACTCATTACGTAACGGATTGCGATAGTATATTCAAATATCTATTTATTTTTTTGTTCAATTAGTAAGAGGATTCTACAAAGCCATTTGTAGGGTCATTGTTGTCGATGGTACATTTTTGAAGAGTAAATTCAAAGAAGCTATGCTTGTTGCTACAACGTTAGATGGTAACTCCAATTTGTATCCAATTGCATTCGGGGTTGTTGATTCAGAGAACGACATGTCACGGGAGTGGTTTTTAATGCAACTCAAACCATAGTCCTCGTTTTTCTTCATCAACAATAAAAATCCACTTCTTAGTGATACACGATTTTCATACACCACATGTTACATAGATATGCACCATATTTGAAGAAGAAGAATAGAAAACCAAAAAAGAAGAGAAATGGTGAAGAAGATAGAAATTGCTAGAGAAAAATATAAAAATTGTGAAAAAAGGAAAATAAGGTTAGAGGAAGAAAAGACGAAAAACATGCAAAAAGGAAAACAAAAATATTTCTAAAGATTTTCAGTCGTGGTGTTCACACTTGATCCTATATTTTCCTTCAGATTTTGTTAACCGCTTGGTAGAATATGTATTCCACATTCCGTAGAATCAAGACAAAATGGTAGAACTTATATTATGCAAAAAGTAGAATATAGAGAAAAATGTAGAATATGTATTCAAAATTTGGTAGAATATACACAAAATTCTCGATGACGGATTCTATAGGGACAATAGAATGCATAACAAATAGTAAAATATTTTTTAAATATTTTTTTTCCTAAAATGAATTATCCAATACATATTTATTTCCTTATATGTAATTTTCGGTATTTTTAAAGTATTTATTTAGCATTTTTTACATTTAATAAATTATATTTTNGTCCAAAAATGACAAAAGTCAATTGAGTAACAAGGGGACAATAATATTAATTTTTTGTCATATATTTACAATTACTGTATCCCTATATTTTATGGCCATAAATTCAAATTTTATGTGCTTCGACTTAGGACGGACCCTCAAAAGTTGGAGATCCATTTTCATATTTTATAAGTTCATTTTCACCATAAAGGATAACCTAATTGTTCATCTCAAAAACAACGCAAAGCTTACAACAAACACTACATCAATCAGACAATCACGGTTTGATTACTTGGTTTATAGATGTCTAAGATTCCTTTCTGTTATGAGGCCATTTTTATATAAGATTTTTTTTTTCTTTTTGTGTGTAAATTTGATTATAAAAAGTCGCAAATATTGTTTGGAATTGGGACATCTCAAAAACAGGCAGGACGACCGGTCATGCATCTTTCTTATCATACTATTTGACACATCATCTAGTTGTAAACTTGCAATTAACAGAAATGAATAAAAATATCCAGCTAATGCCTTTTGAGTTTTGAGAGGAAGCAAACTAGTAAATGAAGGTATTAAAAAAAGATTATTCAAAATTTAATTTGGAAACATTGGATGGTGTTATGACTTATGAGCTTATATCAAGTGTTTCCAACACCTGACAAATTAAAGCAAGATTTGTGCTAATAAAATCAACTGACGCAAAGCGGAAACCGTAAATCACAGAGCAAATAACATTGTTGCTATTCATGTTAACGATTGTCTGAAGTGTGTATATACAAATTGGAATCAAAGTTAAATTCAATTGAAGTTTGTACGTCCGTGGCATCTTCTTTGGAGAAAGAACGTTTTACAATTTCTAGAATACTTATATTAAATCTAACTTAATAAAAAAAAAAAACTTAGGGAATTTTGCCCATTTTATAGATTCCTTTTGGCCAAATTTCTCAAGAAAATAAGTGAAGTATTCATTGTTTGGTCTATACTTTTATCAATCATCCAACGAGACACCAAAACAAAATCATTCAATACAAAGTAACCATATTGACTTTAAACCCATAAAATATAAACTTACATATGCATTTGATTTCTTCCTCTCATGTGCATTTGCCTTCAGGCAAACAATTATTTTTTAAAAATTAGATACAATAAATAAAATAAAATACACATGCAGAAAAACAGTAATAAAAATACAAATAGACGCGGGACCATTCACCTAGTTACCAAATAATTATAATATTTTAACTGTTGACCTGTGTAAGTCTGTAATACGTTTCAACGCAATTAATAAATCAAGTTTCTTTCGATAAGCTAATCTTAAGAAAGAAAACAACAAACATTATGCAAAACATTTTAAGAAAATTAAAAACTCTGTATCCCTTTATATAAAGTCGCTGATTAATTCTTACATAAAGTGTATTATATAACCATAATATTATTGAACTGTAAGTCTGAAATAAATCAAATTCGTTCTATAAGCTAATCTCTCAAAAAAATAATAATTAAAACTCTGTTTTTTAATTGCTTTTAAGATGAAGCATATCCATGGGGATGAGTCTTTTGCCACCTCCAAGCGACTTCAAGACTTTCTTGAAGATTAGTGAAACGAGCAGACCAATTAAGATCTCTCAGAATCTTTGCCGGATCACTGTAAACCTCGGCGTAATCTCCAGGTCGTCGAGGCAAGAAATCTACTTTGATATCTACTCCTGTCGCTTTCTTACAAGCTTCCACAAACTCCTTCACGGATCTTCCTTTTCCGGTACCTACATTGTAGATTCCGACATTTCTTGGCATAGCTTTCTCGAGAGCCTTCACGTGAGCATCGACGAGGTCAGTAACGTCGATGTAGTCACGGACACAGGTTCCATCTCCTGTTTTATAGTCTGTTCCTTTGACCTGTTCATAGAGTTTGAATCCATAAGGAGTTGAATAAAGAAGAAGCATAGAGAGTTTGAGACAAGATGTGTTCTGTTTTATTACCTGCAGACCTGGAATCACGCCACGAGCTGCATCGAAACAAGCACCTGATATTCGTCCATGTTCACGTAGCTCGGGCTTTGGAGCTTCTCCTAATCTACCTTCTGGGTCTGAACCGATCACGTTAAAGTATCTGTGATAGTCATAAAGATGATCAGATATTGTTGGTTGATGAAATCAGCTCAAAATCAGAGACTCTAAGGCTTGAGGAAAAAAACGGTGCCCTGACCTTAGGATCATGACCGCCATGTCAGAGTTCTTGGAGAAATCAAGGATCATATCTTCAGCCATCTTCTTAGCTTTTCCATAAGGGTTAATCGGGACCTGAAACCGATAATTGCCAAAATCTGATGAGACATGATCATGCGAAAAAGAGGGTTTCCGAAACTGTTTTGAGTACCTGTGGTGTAATTTCAGTGATAGGCATTTTGTCAGGTTCTCCATAAGTGGCACATGTGCTTGAATATATCAACTTCTTCACTTTATGTCTAGCCACAGCTTCAAGAACTACTAATGTGTTTGATGTAATGTTGTGGTAATACCTACAGAACGGGTTTTTATCAGTAACTTTACATGAGATTAGCCACAAAGAACTCCAAGCTTGCAGAGATGTTATGAACAAAACAGTGGCTTGAGATTGTACTTTAGAGGATCTAGGGTGCTCTCTCCAACATATGCTACAGCGGCAAAATGCATAACAGCATCAAACGCGTTCTCTGAGAAGATTTTATCGACCTGGAGATTTTCTCGGTTAAGAAAACAAAACCCATACTTCATACAATATACCAGAAAAAAACGCTCAAAAGACTCTTAGGAATATGAAGGATTACAGCTTTGGCATCTCCTAAGTCAGCATAAATGAATTGAAGCCTCCCAGCTTCTGGGAACAATCCCTGTAAAACCTTGACAGCACCAAGATTCCCGCGAGAAAGATTGTCCTGTTTTCGAGACAGAAATATAAGTTTTACAAAACCAAACATTGCAGTTTGACTACTTCCCAATGGATTGCCAAATACAATCAAAGAAAGAAACTTTACCGCAATGGTTACACGGTATGAATCCTTTAGCAGCCTCAATGCAGCATGTGATCCGATATATCCAGCGCCACCAGTGACTAACACATGAGTCACTCCTTCCTCGCTACGAGAGAACTGTGAATAACAACAAATTACAGCAAAGACCTTAAGAGTTGAGATTACAAAAACCATCAACTAAAAATATCATTTAAGAGCCAGATCCAGGAGAAATGTCTCCAGACATTACGAAAAGAGAAAAAGATCAAAGATTCTAGCATATAGGATCGCGGAGTTACCGCGGTAGGGGATGTGAAACTCGGTGCGTGCTTGAGCATAATAATGCATAAAGCTGTAAGAAAAACTACCAATATAATCCTGCCCATGACATTGCTCTTCCTTTTGGGTTCCAAATAATCCATCCCTGAATGTTCAAAAATTGAAGAAAAGATTGTTCTTTTGGGTATCTATACATTTCAGAAATTCGATATTGTCAAATAGATATGTGATTCTAGACTAACCTCCTCCAAGAGGTCTTGTGTTTCTTCCTTGACTTCTGGCTCTAGAGAAACTTAGCATTTGGAGATTCAGAAGTATCTGAAGTTAAAGCACCTTCAAAAGTCTTATGTTCTTGGTATTGAGACAAAACTCTAGAAACAAACTCTATAGCCAGCAAAGATTACGTTCATGCTGCTGCAGATTTGCTGTTTGGAGTAAAAAGAAGATAAATTTAAACAGATGAATACAAGCCAAAAGCATATATTATCGTAAAGGAAAAAATAATATTTGTTGGAAGTGGGACCTGAATGAAAGAATCATAGACAAAGAAAAAGACAGACAAAAGTTGAATACATTTATGAATAATAAGATCAAAGTTTTTTTTTTAACATGTCCCAAGTCTAATTATATATTAATTTATATGTTAATTGGAAAGAGAAAAGTTCTTAGAGAGCGAGCATGTTTGTCACAGAAAGAACAGGAACAGAGCAAAAAGAAAAAAAAAACAAAAACAAAATGCAGAAAGAGTCTGAGAAAAGTCGTCGGATTTGATCGAGTTTCGTTGTCTAATGAACAAACCCATCTCAGAAATTACAGATCAGAAGAAACCCATAATTGATAAACGTTTAATCGATTCGACAATTTTGATCAGAATCCAATTCCGTTCAGAAAGGGGGAAAATGCGCAAACCAATCCAATTCAGGGTGAGAAATTGCGTAATTACGGAACAAATGAAGAGACAAAATCGTCGTATTCGTCGGGGAAAAAAAGACAGAGATTGAGAGAGTACCTGAGAATTTTTTGAGAAACGGATTGAGAGAGGAAGAAGAGTTGTATGATGGTTGAAAAGGCGAGACGCGCGACGTTATTAAGGGAGTGAGAGAGAGAGAGAAGGATGAGGAAGAACGTAAGAGAGACTCTGAGAGAGAGAGAGAGAGAGAGAGAGAGAGAGAGAGAGAAAAAAAGTAGGGAGAAGCGGAGGAAGAAGAAGAAAATGAGGAAAGAAACGTGCAATGCAAAAACGAAGAGCACAACTACGACCTGGTCACCACTCTCTTCCTCCCCTTCCATTAAGGTCTTTCCTTTATTACTTTTATTTTATTTTTTGGTTGGAAATAAATAAAGGGATTTAGAAAGAAAAACAAAAAAGCCACAACTCTCAAGTATTTGTTTCCAAATGTTTAAAACTTTAAACCTTTAATTTTTTACACGTTAACGAAATGATCCATACCACATTACCACTAGAGTTTGTAGCATGTTATTGCCGTGTAAATGAGTTTTTGAGTGTGTGTATTTTAACACTTGATTTGATTTGGGTTCGGTTTGATTTGGTTCGGTTCAACTACTATAATTTTAGTAAAATGATAACTAAATTTTAACCATGGTCATTTCAATTCAGCTAGAACATGGTTGGGTTTTGTTAACATCTAGACGAATTTTCAGAAACATTAACTCACATCGAAACATGAGAACATCATTCGAAACCGAACCTCTTATTTCCGACTAGGGATGTCAATCAGGCTAGCCCGGTCCCGCCCGATACTCATAAAACCCGCATATATTTGAGCCCGGTCCAGCCCGAAAAAAATTCGGGCCTATATTCTAAAGTCCGGTCCGGCCTGAACAGAGCTCTAGGATTTTTTGGACTTTTTTGGATTTTTCTTTACAAACACAAAAATTCAATTCTCAAATGAAAAATAATTAAAACAAAATATTTATCAAAATAAATCTAAATTGAAATGTATTATATCAAATCCAATTAAATTTAAAAACAAAAGTTTGACAAAAAAAATACTAAAATTCAAATAAATTGTAATACTAAATAAAACATAAAATCAAAATACTTCAAATCTAGGTAGTAGAGTTTAGATAAAATCTCTTTCATCGTCTTCTAATTAAAATGTAAAGTTCCGGATTTTTCGGACTAAACCCAAAAAACACACTACTCCGAAAAGCTCAATTTTTGTTGGACTTATATTTCTAGATCCGAACTCGATGTTTTTCAGGACCAAGCCAGGCCGGACGGGCCCTCGGACTTTGGCCCTAATTGACACCCTATTTCCAACTTGTTATGGATGACAACAATTTAAACTCATCAAGAGAAAATGTGACTATAATTAAAGAAGAAGTCAAACAAAAACAATGTTGCTGTTGTTCGAATGAATGTCGACACAAACGAGTTTGTTCCTTCCATGGAATTTTCAATTATTATGATGCGGTTGCAATGATTGTAAAGCAATCATTTGTTACAATCCTCATTTTATACTATTATTTAATTTAATTATTGGAAAAAAAATAGTGATCAACTATTATTCTTTTACTGCCTAGTTGTAGCGACTGCCTAACCATCTAACGTGATTAGCCAACGAACCGATCGTAGACCAATAATCTAGTAAGTCATATGTTATATAAGAGTCATAAGACTTTGCATATACAATAGTACCTAATAATTTCACAATATATATAAATATGTTCAAGTGATAGTGGCGAAAATCACGTAAATTGTTGATTTAAATTATTTCTCTAATTATAGACTTGTTGTAATTTTTATTTTGAAAAAATGTTATTTCGTGCTAACTCAAGTCAATGGCAAAATGGTGTTTTATGGCGAGTCTTTTATATATTCTGATTATACCCCTACTATACCACATTTAGAAACGGTGTATGTTTAACGAACTAATTTTTAAATTAAAAACATTCTGTAATTGTGAGTTATCAAAATGCCAATCCTGTTTTTTCTTTCTAGTTGAAATTAAAAAAAAAATAATACTAAGTTTCCTTAGGCGACCTTAATTTTGGTTGACTTTCTTTTCCTTTCGAACACGATCTAATTTTAAAATTAAAACATTCTGTAATTCATTCTGAGTTATCAAAATGCCAATCCTATTTTTTTCTTCTAGTTGAAATTAAATAAAAATAGTAAGTTTCCTAATTTTTGTTAACTTTCTTTTCCTTTCCAATCGAACGGAAACGAAACCGTTTTGGTAGTCTTGTTATAGCTTAGTTAGAAAGAAAACAAAAATAGACTGGCTAGCTCAGAAAACCTCGCCTAACTCTAATTTCAGTATTAATTTGGTGAATTTTTTTAGTCGTAAGTTCGGCCACCTACAAATTTTCTGACTCCTTTATAGCGTATCCTCTATTATTATTTTTTGGCAGCTTCTACGTTTTTTTTAATGGAATTGAGTTCGCTTCTGAGCTTTTTAGAACTATAATATCTAAGGTTTGATTGTAACTCCTTACTACTGCATCAATAACAAATATATTGCTTTTTTTTTGTAATAACAAATATATTGCTTTGATGGTTATCAATCACAAAAACTATAAAAATTAGTACTGTTAAAAGTAATACATTATTTATCTCTTACTACTATCTTTCACCGTTTCTAACTATTTTATTATCTTTTATTATTGAGTTTGAATTGTAATTTTTTATCGATGTGGTAAAAGATATACCACTTTAATATTTAGTTATTTACCAATAAAAAATAATAACAATTAGCGGAACTTTCATATTTTTCTATCAATACTTTTTATTCTTTAACTATTTCGCTATCGCAGATAATAGAAGTAGATGCATAGGATGAATTATAAAGAACTCGAGAGAAAAAACCATTCTCCACGGATCTGAAACTAGCTTCTTCATCTTTTCAGCGCTGGTAGCCGAAGCATTGGCAATACGTTCAGCTCTCAGTCATGCTCTATCTTCAAAGGTCTATGACCTTCAAGTATTTGCGGACTCTGAAGTCCTTGTTTAAGCCCTCCAATTGGATGTGGATCAGAATGAGATTGCATGTATCCTACATAACATTAGAAACCTTGCTCTTCTCTTCTTTTCCTTATCGTTCTCTTTTATTTTCCGCATTAGCAATTGTTTAGTCGATCCTTTGGCAAAAAACACTTTGTTGAAACTCTGTTCCGAAAGGAACAACCTACTTTAAATTTTAATGCAATAAGAATTGAACCCAAAAAAAAAAAAACTATTCCGCTATCGCTTACCAATTTTTTTTAGTAAAAAGTTTCTAACCACTTGTATCAATCGAACCAGCTATTTTTAGAAAAATTCTTATCGGTTTTCTGTCATCATTTGAACATTTGTTTGACTTTAAAATAAAACTACATCCAAGAGTTATATAACTTTATCAGCTTTTGACCCAAAACCAGACAAAACCAAACCGTGAATTTTCAAATGAAACAAAAAACATAACTTCTAGGTGGTACATTTTTGAAAACGGAACCGTACCAAATCGGAAAACCGAGCCTCCACCCTTCTAGCCCGACCGAACTTGCTGAAGTGAACTAAGACACGTCGTCGTATTGTACAATTTGCGATACTAATTCAAGTGAGAACAGACAAGTAGAAGAGCAAAAATCGCCATGAAATCACCCAAACCTCCGAATCTCCCCGAGAAAACTCTTAAACCCAATTTCTTCTACGGCCACCGTAAACCGTCGCAGAATCGCCCCGTTGTCTACGGTGGTCTCTTCTCCAATCGCCAATATCTACCGAGAGATTCACCCCAGACGCCTTCCAACGCCGTCGCCGACCGGACTCCCTTCGATCTCCGCAAATGGGACCCGGAATCCCGTCTCCCTTCGGAAAGAGTTTCTTCGTCGTCTCCTTCCACAGTGATTTCCGCCGCCTCCGAACGCCTATCTCCGATCGCGCGGTTCGTCCTCGACGCTTTCCGCAAGAATCGTAACCATTGGGGACCCTCCGTGGTGTCGGAGCTAAGCAAACTCCGCCGCGTCACGCCGAGTATCGTCGCTGAGGTTTTGAAAGTAGGGAACGATGCTGCAGTTGCGGCGAAGTTCTTCCATTGGGCTGGTAAGCAGAAAGGGTATAAACACGATTTCGCGGCTTACAATGCTTTTGCGTATTGCCTTAACCGAACTGGGAATTTCCGCGCCGCGGATCAGTTGCCTGAGCTTATGGACTCTCATGGAAGACCTCCTTCTGAGAAACAATTTGAGATTCTGATCAGAATGCATTCGGATAATAAGAGGGGTTTAAGGGTTTATTACGTTTACGAGAAGATGAAGAAGTTTGGATTTAAGCCTAGGGTTTTCCTGTATAATAGGATAATGGATGCTCTGATGAAAACCAGCTACTTTGATTTAGCGTTAGCCGTTTATGAGGATTTTAAAGAAGATGGGTTGGTGGAGGAAAGTATCACTTTCATGATCTTGGTAAAAGGATTATGCAGAGCAGATAGAATGGAGGAAATGCTCGAGATTCTGCAGAAAATGAGAGACAATTTGTGTAAACCTGACGTTTTTGCTTACACAGCAATGATCAAGACGTTGGTTTCTGAGGGGAACATGGATGCAAGTTTACGAGTTTGGGATGAAATGAAGCGCGATGAGGTAAAACCGGATGTAATGGCATATGGAACTCTTGTTATGGGTCTGTGTAGAGATGGAAGAGTTGAAAGAGGCTATGAATTGTTTATGGAGATGAAGGAAAAACAGATTTTGATTGATAGGGAGATCTACAGGGTTTTAATTGAAGGATTTGTAGCGGATGCGAAGGTCAGATCTGCTTGCGATCTATGGAAGGATCTGGTGGATTCTGGGTACATAGCTGATCTTGGGATATACAATGCAGTTATTAAAGGGTTATGTATTGTGAAGCAGGTTGATAAAGCGTATAAGCTCTTCCAAATTGCAATGGAGGAAGAACTAGAACCAGATTTTGAGACTCTGAGTCCCATTATGGTTGCATACGTGGTCATGAAGAGACTGAGTGATTTTTCGAATTTACTAGAACGAATTGCTGAATCAGGATACCCTGTAGCAGATTACCTTTCACAATTTTTCAGATTGTTGTGTGATGACGAAGAAAAGAGAACGATGGCTTTAGATGTCTTTGATGTACTAAAGACGAAAGGTCATGGAAGTGTCTCTGTGTACAACATTCTTATGGAAGCTCTTTACAAGATGGGAAACATTCAAAAGTCCTTGTCACTTTTCTATGAAATGAGGGATTTTGGGTTTGAACCAGATTCATCGTCGTACAGTATTGCAATTAGCTGTTTTGTTGAGAAAGGGGAAGTCCAAGAGGCTTGTTCATGTCATGAAAAAATCATCGAGATGTCGTGTGTTCCTTCCACATCTGCTTATTTGTCCCTTACTAAAGGACTTTGCCAAATCGGAGAAATTGATGCGGTGATGATATTAGTTCGTGAATGTCTGGGAAACGTTGAAAGTGGTCCTATGGAGTTTAAGTACGCTCTTAGGGTTTGTCATGTATGCAAAGGGAGTAGCGCCGAGAAGGTTATGGAGGTACTAGATGAGATGAAGCAGGAAGGTGTATGTGTCAGTGAAGTTATATACTGTGCGATTATCTCTGGTATGTGTAAGCATGGAACAATAAAAGCAGCAAGAGAAGTCTTTGCGGAGCTGAAGAAGCGCAAAGTTATGACAGAGGCTGAAATGATAGTCTATGATGAAATGTTAATTGAGCAGACAAAGAAGAAAACAGCTGATTTGGTGCTTTCAGGGATCAAATTTTTCGGTCTTGAGTCAAAACTAAGAGCAAAAGGTTGCAGACTACTCGATGACATCAAAATTGGTTTGTAGTTATAATATTATAATCAGTTGTTAATTCTCACTTTTAAAGTATTAACCATGACCACTTGATTACTCCATTTTGTTGGATGTCTAAGTTTTGTTAAAAAAATGGGATTGTCAGAAATTGGAATAAAGTAGGGGTTTTTTTCCCATCTTTGTGGAAATGGCAGTTAAGTTCCCGTGTCGATGGCGTTGTAAAGTGGTTGCATTTATGATCCTTCATCCTTCTTTATGTTAATCACACATCCGAAAAAAAAGTATCCAATCGTTACTCTTTTTCAATGAGTTCTCTGGCGAAGAGCGGTGGCGCGTTGCTGATTTCGCCGTCGTTGGCGACGGCTCTGAGAAGAATGAAAAGGGCTGGTTTCGCCACGTCATCGTCATCATCTTCCTCTCTCAATTGGGAAGGTGGAGTATCCATGGTCCAAGGAGCTTCCAGAGGCATCGGCCTCGAATTTGTGAGTCTCTCTCTTAATCCATCTCTACCCCCAAATCATGTAATTTACTTGAGAGAGAGGAAGAGTCTCTGAAATCAATCACTCAGAATCTTTGAACTTTTTTCATTTGAGATAAGAAATTATTAGATCCCAATTTGGCTGTCTTGAGTTAAATCATTTTCACGTTTATTTAGGTACGACAGTTGCTGGAGAACAATAAGAAAGGGTATGTTGTTGCTACTTGCCGGAATCCAAAAGAAGCAACGAGTCTCTCTAATTTGAAGAACCGTTTCTCTGAAAGACTTTTGATACAAAAGCTTGATGTTACGGATGAAACTACCATTGAGGTTATACACTCTCTTCCCTCAATCTGTCTCCTTTCGTTGTTCTAACTGATTCTTGAGGCTAATTTGTTGTGTAACAATTTGCTACAAATGTTCTTTACGCTTTTAAGCCTTTTCTGAAACTGTCATGGGTTTATTAGGAATCAGCCGAATCTGTGAGAGAAAGATATGGTTCTCTCAACCTGCTTATAAATGCAACTGGTATACTTTCCATTCCTGGTGTATTGCAGCCAGGTATGACCAATAATCAATCGAATCAATTTTACTCGTGTTAGAGACAAGTTAGTTTCAGTTCTCTCAATGAAACCTGCGGAAACATGACTGGAGTTGTTTATTTATTTATTTTTCCTTTTGATCTCAGTACAGAAACAACACTGAACAAGGTTGAAAAATCATCATTGATGCTTGCTTACGAGGTTAATGCGGTTGGTCCAATTCTAGTGATGAAGGCAAGGGACTCCAAATTCTTTTTGTTTTTGTGAAGGATTCGTGTTTAGATTATGCCTCAGAGTCAATATTCTAATGCAAAACAGAGTGAAAAAATGGCTTGAGAGTAAATCTAAGTAATGCATGGACATGAACTCAATAAAATACAAAGATTTTGTCTTTGGCTCTGTTGTAGCATATGTGGCCTCTCCTTAAGGCTGGTGGAGGAAGTGGAACCGAGAGGGAAGTTGCTGTTGTAGCCAATTTAAGCGCCCGAGTTGGATCAATTGGAGATAACAGACTTGGTGGTTGGCACTCTTACAGGGCCTCAAAAACCGCACTCAACCAACGTACTGCAGATTGTTGTTTGGGAATGTCTTGATCTTATTTGGTATGAACTGAGAAAACAAAACCATTAATTTCTGTTCCCAACTGTTGCTTTTGCAGTGACGAAAAATGTATCGGTTGAGTTGGCTAGGAGGAAAGACCCTGTGGTATGCATTCTACTGCATCCAGGCACAGTAGACACTGATCTATCTCGACCGTTCCAAAGGAATGTTCCCGAAGGAAAGCTTTTCACTAAAGAGTACTCTGTTCAGAAACTATTGCACATCATCAACAATGCAAAGAGACACGACAACGGCAAGTTCTTTGCTTGGGATGGCCAGGAGATACCTTGGTGATTTCTATTGTTTGCTTGGGACGGTCACTTCTTTCAAATTGTATTGAATTCTTGTCGAGCTTTTTCCCTTTCTTGACTTGAGAGCAATTCCTTCGAGTATTGTCGAATAACCTGGAGTGAGTGTCCAGAAGTTGAGAGCTGTCTGAGTATTTAATAATCAATGTGATGGTCCAATCTTCCTTTTCTTGAAAAGATTGCTCTTTTTTTCCTTTTAAGACTGATTCAATAATTAATGTGATTGTCCATCTTTAAACTACATTGTGTTTACCTTGACAAGCTATTTGCGACATTCCCGATTCCAATCACTGCTCTCTGTGATCCAGCTACGACCTGGAGTCTTATGAACTCTGTTCTTGTTCATCAATCCTTGAAGAGCTGCAGCGTCATCCCACTGTCTCACAGAACTATATGTGTTGCTTAGCAGCACATAAGCTGCTGAGTTATGAGGATCCAGACTTATGAGTTTCTCTGCAACTCGTCTAGCCAAGATCACATTTCCATGGACTCTACATGAACTAAGTAGAATCTCCCATAGAACAGAGCTGCTTTTGTCTGTAGTAGCTTCTGCAAGAGTCTCTGCATCTTCAAGCCGACCAGCTCTTCCAAGACAATCAACTATACATATGTAATGATCCAGCTCCGGTTCAATTCCATGATCTCTCTGCATCGTACTGAGTATCTCAAACCCGGTATCCACCAGTCCTGAGTGGCTACAAGCAGTCAAGACAGAGACAAAGGTTATCTCGTCGGGCTTCTCTCCCGATGTAATCATCTCTCTGTAGAGGCCAACAGCTTCATCGCCTCGTCCGTTATGAGCATACCCATGTATCATCTCGTTCCAAAGAACCGTGTTCTTTATCACCACGGTATCAAAGAATTCCTGAGCTGAATCTATTTCACCGCACTTACAATACATATTGGTAAGAGCGGTTTCAACAAAGGAATCACGTACATATCCGCTCTTCACTACCTGGCCATGAAACTGCCTTCCATGGAGTAAACTACATAACCTTGAACAGCTACCTAACACAGTAGCGTATGAAGTTTCATTAGGAAACAACACACCAGACTGATGCATTCTTCTGAAGAGCATTAAAGCTTTGGTGTCCAGCGAGTTGCGAGTAAGACCTGCAATCATCGAGTTCCAACAAGCGACATCCAATTCGGTTATACAATCATCAAAGATACATTCAGAGATCTCCATCTTCTCGCATTCCGAGTACACTGCAATCAGACCACTAACTATGTGACTGTTCTTAGAAATATTGGTCCTTATCGCTACCCCATGGATCTGTTTCCCTCCTTCCAGAAATCTCAATCTCGCGCATGAACTTAGTATCACACTCAGAGTGGTTCTGTCAGGTTTCAGGTTCCGAGACTGCATTTGTCTGAAATGGTTCACTGCTTCCTCATAGTGTTCATACTTGGAGTAGCCAGATAGAAAAGCATTCCATGCGGTAACACTCGGGTGCGGCATGCTACTGAATATTCTCCTACCGGTTTCGACATCTCCGGAACAGAAGCACGCTCCAAGAACACTAATGCAGGTAACTTCGTTAGGTTCAAATCCAGACTCTTTCATTCTTTTTAGATATTCAATTGATTTGTCACTTCGATACTCTTGACCAAACCCAGCTATCATTATGTTCCAAGAGACAACATTCACTTCAGGCATCTCAGCAAAAATCAGCTCTGCACCATTCATGTCTTTATTCTTTGCATATATTTCGAGCAACGAATTGTTCAGATGAAGATCTCCTTCGAACCCAAGTCTTAACACGAGACCATGGATCTGTTTCCCCAGCACATTGCGATAGATTTCATTCGAGCTATCACATTCTTCTCTTGGAGCAGAGATGCTGAGAATATTAGATAAGCAAACAGAATCCACCTGGACACCTTTCTCGCACATCGATCTGAACATGTGAACTGCCTCCAAAACTTTGTTTTCCCGAGCTAACCCATTAACTACAGCTGTAAAAGAGACTTCATTAGGCTGAGGGAGAGATTCAAAGACTCGAACACCATGATCCACCATAAGCCCGCACTTTGCGTACATAGACAGCAACGCATTCCCAACAAAAATATTCTTGTCAAGACCGATTTTAACAGCAATCCCGTGGCATCTCATACCGGTAACGCCATTCAGAAGCTTGCTACACGCGCTCAAAACGCTAGCTAGCGTGAAACGAGAAGGCAAAAACCCTTGAGAAACCATCCTCTCATAAACAACCAAAGCTTTCTCCTCTAACCCTTTTCGCACCAATACGCTAATCATGTTGTTCCACGACACTACATCTCTCTCAGGCATTCCATCAAACACCTCACACGCTTCCCTCAAATCCCCAACCTTACAAATAAACGTCAAAAAAGCGTTCCACGAATAAACATCTTTCACAGGCATTTCGTAGAACACGTTCCGTGCATAATCCCCATCACCACACTCACAGTATAAATCCAATAAGCGGTTACAGAGATAAGTATCGCCGGAAAATCCAGTCCGAACGACGAACCCATGTATGATTTTCCCGGAAAGTTTACACCTTTTATCTCTGCAATAACGCAAAAGATCCGCTAAGTACCGATTGCTTCCACGCATTCTCTCTTAGAGCTACTTCTGAACTCAGAGTTTGGGTACAAATAATAAACTTAAATTCAAATGAAAACAGTTTATAAAATATGTTTGAATCCGATCATTACATAAGTAAATCTAAATTGAAATTAAATTTTACATGCAAATATAAGGAATTGAAAACAAATTAAGAAAAAAGGTAAAGTAATAATCTTTATGGGAAAAAATTTTGTTATACGAAATCAAGAAGAAGGGATGACGACGGTGCGCATCATGTTCTTGAACTCGAAGAAGTCAACGCGACCATCTTGATTCCGGTCAACGGAGACGATCATCTTCTCCACTCTCTCCATCTCTCCTCCTTCAGGCAACCCAAGCTTCTTAAGAACCGTCTGCAATTCCCTGGCGGAGATGAATCCGTCGCCGTTCTCGTCGAACACCTTAAACGCCTCCGCGAGATCCGATTCGTCTGCGGCGGCGGATTCCGACGAAGAAGAAGAATCATCGTTTTCGTTTTCTCCTGCTCCTCCGAAGAAGGAATCGTCGAGTGTCTTGTGGAGGGAGGAGAAATCGTCGAAATTGAGACCGGTGTTTCCAGGCTGGATGTAGGACTCGACGGTAGATTTGAGATCGGAGAGATCGGCGTTGAGGCCGAGACGGGAGAGAGCTTGGCTTAGCTCCTCGACGGTGATGAATCCGTCGCCGTTTTTGTCGAACAAATCAAAGATCCGTTGGAGACGAAGAGCGTTTAGGCTTGGGCTTCGAAGCCTGAACGATGAAGATTGTCTCGCAACTTTCTTCTTCTCGCCGTTGCTCTCCATTGTTGTCTTCTACTTCTTCTTCTTCGTTGTGAAAATTATAATCTGAGATAAGAATGGGAATCGAGTGATGAGAGTCTAATTATAGAAGAGAAACAATTGGGAATTGAAATTTTTTTATGGGAAGGAGTCCGTTTTTGCCGGCGTTGACTTTGTCTAGCCCGCCATGTACGAACTTCGGACATCAAACACATTAAGAGAGATTAATGCCTTAATGATGGATTAATTTCTGGCTAATTACTTGTAATGGTTATTTACTTTATTTTATAAATGAAAATGCTTTCAAGTTGATGATACTAATTCATAACTGCTTTCAATGGAGAACACACAAGTCACGTCGTAGCAGTTACCGAATTTATAATTGGAACGTTTCCATTTGCCAACTAAAAATATGGATTTGTTTCACTTTCAGAAGCTTCCGAGTTTTTGACCCGTTCACACGATCCGGGTCGGGTAGAAAGAACGCCCAAAACCAAGAAGCCCAATAGTCAATCCGTACAATCATAGAAATTTCAATTTCACAAAGAAATATGTCTTTAAATCCTTACAAAACCATCAAACTATTGAAAATCAAAACAAAACAATAAAGCTTAAATAGCTCAATAACCCTATCCTAAACACTATCTCAATGATGCATTGAGCTAGCCTCATACAAAGAAACCACCATGTCATAAATCTGCGTCAAGCTTGGTTGCTTCAATGGTGGTTTATCAGTACACATTAGTCCAAGTGTAATCGCTTGCTTAACTTTCTCCATCGCTCTATCCTCAATCTTCATCTTCTCATCAATCACTCTCTCTAGATTATCCGGATAATGAACTCTTATATACTCAAGATACCTCCTTTCTGAATCTTCTTGTTCCTCATCAGGTCTTAGATTTGTAATCATCTCCAAAAGAAATAATCCAAAGTTGAATATATCTGTAAATAACAACACAAAATTATTAGCTTTTAACCTCAAAAAAATTGATATTTTCAAGAAAGAAAGAGCCTTACTTGTTGATGAGTTGTTTCCATCTCCGATCTTGAATTGAGAAATCAATGGTTCCTGATCATCATCAGATAACAAAACACTGCTTGTGCTAAGATCAAATGTAATCTCAGGCCATTGATCCGATAGATAGCAAATACCTTCAACAACTCCCATTACCACTCTTAACCTTCTTCTCCATGATGAAGCCGATGAAGAACTTAACCAGGTCTCAACATTTTCTCCATTAATCCATTCTGTGACCAAAGCCCTCAAGTTTCTGCTATTACACCAACCCAAAACTCTTACCAAATTCTTGTGTCTTAACTTGAAAACCGCCTCGCATTCCTCTGCGAATTCACGCCTTTTCTCTCTTGAAACCTTCTCTGTATAAACCTCGATCTTTGCCTCTGTCCCGTCTCTTAACGTTCCTCTGTAGATATCGACTCTATTGCTCTTGCTCACAAGTTTCTGATCTGAAAACTCATCGGTCGCTGCATCGAGCATCGCGGATGTGAACTTGTGGCTTCTCCGGCATGTTCTTGGTAAGTAATCAGGTCTTTTGAGACATATCCACCCAAAGCAAAAACAGAGCAAAATCACCATTAACGGAAACACAATCAGCAAGACCAAAACTTTCATCTTGTAACGCTTGACATTGGGAAGAACACCGGATTGTATGAAACTCGAGGCGTTAAACCGTTTGAAGAACTCGGAATCCGAGATCTTATCCTTCGAGAATCGGTTATACGAGAGATTCAAATGGGTCAGATTGGTTAATCCGGAGAGATTTTGAACCGGAACAAAACCAGAGAATTGGTTGTAACTCAGATCAAGAGTGCGAATCTGAGCACAAGACAGAACATTCGTCGGAAAATCACTCTTGAGAGAGTTATTCACAAGCTCGATTTCGACGACGGTTAAAGGACAGTACTTCCAGAAGAAATCGAAAGAGAGGTAGAGCGCAGCGGTTTTAGGGCGGCTGTGGATTCTGATTTTGGGGAACGATTCCACGCAATTAGGGTTTTTGGACTCGTTGCAGAGATGGCTTGCAACGATTGTTGAGCGGAAAATCTCCACAATGTCCATCGGAGAAGAAGAAGTGTTGTTGCAGTACCGGAGCAGTGGATCACGAAGACAGTTTGTGGTAATGGTGGTGCTGAAATCAGGAGGTGGAGTGAGATTAGCGAGATCTTCGACTACTGTCGCTGAGAGTACTGAGAGAGGAAGAAAGTGTAATGATAGAGAAGTGAGGAGAAAGAAGAAGTAGAAGTAGAAGAAGAAGAGAGAAGACGCCATTGGAGTCTTTGGAGTGATTTCGTTGTTCTGAAAACAAAAAGCTTTCTTTTTTTGTTGTTGTTGATGTTGGTGTGTGTATGTGATGGGAGAGAGAAGCAGAGAGGTAGTTTCGTGTTATTTGAGGTGTTGGCGGTTATGTTAAAACAGAGTGGGAGGATATTTACGCGCTCATTTTCATGCTTTTATTTGTTTTTCATGCTTTTAGTTATCGTGTGCTGGGGGAAGTTGAAAGATTATTCAAAAATATTTGGGGAAAAGAAAATTGGGAAAATAAAATTTTACGATAGTTATATTATGGAAATTAAAATAAACAAAAACTTTTAATTTTATTAGTTGATTTTTTTAAAATATATATATCTTGAAATGTTTTTACCTTGTAATCAAAATTATCTTGAAAAATGGAAAATTCACAACATACAGAGTATCTCAAGAAAACTTAACAAGATTGGTGAAGATGACAAGGACCGGTCTTTAAAATTTAGTAATCACAATATTAAACAAGATTTGTGCCCACTAATCAATAATCCGTTCACCTCTACACTCTCTTTAACCAACTCAACTTATGAGTTTTCTTACTAAAATGGGCCCAATTTGTCTGTGTGTAAAACCCAAACCCAAAATCTCAAAATTTTGAGTAAATACAGTTAAATATGTTGTAAAAAAAAATGATCTTAGAATAGTTTTGCTTGTAAGATTGTAACACGAATCCATTTCTGTTGTTTTTAGGTAACTAAAAGTCTGTAGATGAATTGCAATGGAGTTTTTCGAGCGAGGAGAGGAATGTAGTACGATATACTTAGAAATTTTTTTTCCAATTGTCAAAATTTTGAGGCTGTAAAAATCGGATTTTTCAAAGTTTTGTAAATTATTCATTCACACAATTAACAAAAAAAAAAAATTCATAAATGGAGATTTGTCTCAATTCGTTTTTCTCTCTAACATTTCGTTTTTCTTCTTATTTATTTTTTCGTAAATTCACAACAATTTCTTATATTTATTCTCTTTGGCCCTTTATTTTTAAACTTTTTGTCTTTCTTGCGAGGAGAAAGAAAAACCTATGTGGATAACTAGGCAAAGTTCTGTATTTGGCCGAGGATAACTAGGCAAAGTTCTGTATTTGGCCGATGAAATCACAGTTGCCGCAAATCTAAGTTCCATCCATAAGGGTACTAATTAATACCATTCTCAATACTGAGTAAATCACTCAATTTATCAGAAAGGATTTAGCTAATGTCAATTCATGGTATCTAAGCTGATGTATGTACTTTAATATATAATATAATGAGGAATAATAAAATCCATCAGAATTAACAAACTCGCTCAAAGACAATATTCTAGAATGTAACTATAGTGAATATCATCAGCAAGTTTTCAGAATGAACTAATCGAATTCTCTATGAGACTATAAGGAACATCAAAGTCAGTCAAGATTTGCAAAAGAAACAAAAGCTATATATAAAAACCTTTTTCTATCTGTGGATGTTGAGCATGGCTTTAGCCTCCGTCTGCTGCTCAACCAAATCCTCACTTGCATACTCTCTAAGCAGATCCATCTTCTTCTTCTCCAACACCATCTTCTGTATTTCCTTTTCGTCCGGCAATGGAACGTGCACCACAAACTCCCTCTCTTTCTCCTCCTCTCTCTCCTCCTCCACCACATCCTCTTCCTCCTCGAACAACACCTCCTTTGCAGCTGCAGCTCCTACGCTCACAACCTCCGCCGCTGTCTCCGCCACTCATCCACCGCTCTCTTCCTCATCTCTTCTTCCGCATTCTTCTCCAAGATCCCATCTTCGTCGTCTCTATACCCGTACTAGCTAGCGTCTATCCTTTTGTATATATCGTACCTTGTTCTGCGCTTCCTCAGCTCCGGAGGAGGTTTCTCGAATAGCTCTCCAACTCCTGGAAGCTTCTTAACAGCACCGAAGTACTGATACCCAGGACCACGACCTCTAGGGTTCGGGACGTCGATGATGTTCCCTTCGAGATCCGTCATCTTCGGCGCGTGACTCGAGTATTTCGGACCGCCTAGCTCCACGATACGCCGCTCCCAGTGACATCTCTCCCTGAGAAGCTTGTTAACCTCGTCGTTCAGATGGCGAAGCCGGTGCTCGCCCAGTCCTTCGTTCTGAATCTCTTCCACTTTGCGACCAATCTCTCCAATAATTTGCTGCCACCATTTTGTTTGCCTCCGCCAGATCGCGGCATTCCGACGCAAGGTAAGGTCGACGCTCCTCGGGCTTCTTCTTCTTCTCCGATTCTTTGGTGACGAACCTGTTGAGCATCGACTGCGCTTTCTCCTCATTACGCGCCATCTTGGATCTTCGAAGTTACTGTTACACGAGAAAGTTCTCAAACGAAAGCAGAAGTAACAACAGATCGACTCTTCTTTAGCTTCTTTTTGCTTAAACCCTAATTTGCAGGATTGTGACTTGTGAGAGGGAGGAGAGACGTGAAGGTGCTAGGTTAATTGGATTTCAAGCTCTATCGTTTCCTATATAGTATTATATTCTGTAACTAATTTGTAATAAATTGTTTTTTTTGTACGTCTCCATTTTAATGCTAAGGCCTAATTTACTAGCCCGCCTATTTGGCTATTTATGCTATTTACAAGGCCTACTGTATGGAGTAAGTTTAGGATCAAGGAGGACTAGTTCTATGACGAGTTGACTTTTTGGAATCAACATCTAGCCGAATGTGCTAGTATAAAAGCTGAAAAGATAGTGAAAAAAGGATTATTAAACGACTAGATTAGACCATGTGTATATACGAGTTTATAATATAATGTTTTTAATACGTAAGATTGTTTTGTTTGTAAGATTGTAACACAAATCCATTTCTGTTGTTTTTAGGTAACTAAAAATTTGTAGATGAATTGCAATGGAGTTTTTTTCCGAGTAGAGGAATGTATGATATGCTTATAATTTTTTTCCCCAGTTGCGGAATTTTAAGGCTATAAATATCGGATTTTGGCAAAGATTTGTAAATTATTCATTCACACTATTAACAAAAAAAAATCAAAAACAAATATTTGTCTCAATTCATTTTTCTCTCTGAAATTTCGTTTTTCTTCTTTTTTTCCGTAAATTCACAAAAAAAAATCTTATATTTATTCTCTTTGGCTCTTTAAACTTTTTGTCTTTTTTTTTTTTTTTGCATTAAATTAAAAGAAGCAAAAGTGCCCACCCTTGTTTTACATGATCCATCTTTAGTAATGGACCTAAAAACTTTTTGTCTTCTGGATAATTAGTCCACTTTAGTGAGAACGGTAAGATCAGATATTTTATTTGGTTAAAATAATTATTGGGGAAGCTAAAACTCACTCCTCCGTTTGATAATAAATGTAGTTTATACTTCAATGTAGGGTTTTCTTAATATATACTGTATCAAATTTTATCCCTACTACTTTAGTTTATATATTACCTAAATGAGTTGATAAACATATATAAATGTTTTTTTTTGAAAGAATGTAAAATTTACAAGTGTTACATCAAATTTTAATTTTGAAAAAGTTAGAAAGAGATAGTAATTAGCTTCTTGTGGTAAACCAGAGTTCTAAGCTATCATCGTATTTGTGATCGTCTTGGACTCATCAATAAGAGTTTGTTTCTCACTTGCTTGTCAATGATTTTGATAAGGTGTTGTATAGGGACCCTGAGATTGAGGGGAAACGAGGAAAGCAATAAATTGATGTCGTCTTTTCTTTATATGGTGATGATATCTTTGAGACCTTACCTTAACAAGATATAAGGTTCTAGACATCACCAAATTTTTTCTTATAAATTTTAATCAACAAAATTCAATCATAACTGATTCTGAGTAAAAATAAAAAGATATAAGTTTCTTACTTTCTTGAATATAAGAATGAAGTTTCATCATACGTTACGTTTCCACTAATTAATAAACATCTATATTATCTACGTATGTATTCAACATTCTCTCACTAAAGGAGTTTCCATATCTTTGTAGGTTTATTCAAAGTAAACCCACATGACAAATTATTCAACTTTCGAATTAATTTTCTCAGAAGACTTTTATTCTGCAAATCCAATCCCAATAACTACATAAACCAAATGTATTGGACTTTTCTTTTTCTACTTTTAAATTAAAAAATAAAATGAAAGAAGTACTTTCTATTCTGTTTCTTGTTATTCTTGTTTCTGTTACAGATGCAAAAGTAACGAAACAAAATATTGAAAACTTCCTCCGATGTCTTCGTTGTCGGACAAGTCCAGAATATCCGATCACCGAAGCCATCTACAGCCCGCATAACTCCACCTTCGTGTCATCTTACGTGTCCTACACGAAAAACAAAAGGTACTCAAACCCTAACGACACAAACCTAATAGCCATTGTTGCTGCAAAACATGAATCTCATGTTCAGGCAACCGTGGTCTGTGCAAAGTCCAACGGAATCCAGATCCGTATCCGTAGCGGCGGTCACGACTTGGAGGGCCTTTCCTACATCTCGTCTATACATTTTGTCGTTCTCGACATGCACAATCTCCGGTCTATTACAGTTGACGTATCTAGCAAGAAAGCTTGGGTTCAAGCTGGGGCAATCTTGGGAGAGCTCTACACCAAAATCGCTGAAGCTAGCAAAACGCTAGCGTTTGCAGCTGGCGTTTGCCCTACGGTAGGAGCGGGTGGACACATCAGCGGTGGAGGGTACGGAAATCTGATTAGAAAATACGGAATCTCGGTGGATCATGTCGTTGATGCTCAATTAGTTGATGTCAACGGCAAGATCTTGAACAGAGCTTCCATGGGAGAAGATTTGTTTTGGGCGATTCGCGGCGGTGGTGGTGCGAGTTTTGGCGTTATCCTCTCGTGGAAAATCAACCTCGTTGAGGTCCCGGAGATCTTAACAGTGTTTAAAGTTAACAAAACACTAGAACAAGGAGCCACTGATGTTTTGTACAACTGGCAGCTTGTCTCTAGCAAATTACCTCAAGAGCTTTTCTTGAGAGCAATGCCTGATATCACAAACAGAGCAAAATCCGGCGAAAAAACCATCGCGGTCAAGTTCTACGCTCAGTTCTTAGGCTCAGCAGAAACACTAATGGCGATTATAAACAAGAACTTGCCTGCATTAGGGCTAAGGCGTGAAGATTGCTACGAAATGAGCTGGCTTAATACGACGATGTTTTGGGCAAATTATCCTCTGGGAACATCGACGAGCGTTCTTCTAAATAGACCATCCGATCCGCCGGGAGCATTCTACAAGGGCAAATCGGATTACGTCAAAAAACCGATCCCAAAAGAAGGAATGGAGAAGATTTGGAAAACAATGTTGAAATTCAACAATGTGTGGATGCAATGGAACCCTTACGGCGGAGGGATGGACCAAATTCCGGCGAATGCCACCGCGTTTCCTCACCGGCAAGGAAACTTGTTCAAGATTCAGTACTTTGCGTTATGGACCGAGGCTAACGCCACAGACGCTAATCTCGGCTTGATGAAAGAGCTTTACGACGTGGCGGAGCCGTACGTGTCAAGCAACCCGAGAGAGGCGTTTTTGAATTACAGAGACATCGATGTTGGAAGCAATCCGAGTGGAGAGACAAGTATTGAAGAAGCTGAGATCTATGGATCGAAGTATTTCTTGGGGAATTTGAAGAGATTGATGGATGTTAAAGCTAAGTATGATCCTGAGAATTTCTTCAGGTACGAGCAGAGCATTCCTCCTGTTCTTGCAATGTAACTCTTTTATGGGATTTTTCTGTTTGATAAGTTATGTGAGCATACTTATCAAAAAAAAAAAAGTTAGGTGAGCATGAATTAAGCTCATGTAATTTGCACAATTAAAATATTTGTCCTACTTACATTAGGATTGTCTGTTTTGCGATATTAGTCAATGATCAATAAAAAAAGAATTGGGACAATTTGTGTCAATTTTTTGAACGAACCAGCGTAATACATTTGATTAGTTCGTCTAGGTAATCGACTAATCGTTACAGAAAAATATAGTTGTCTTGGAAAAATACCCTTTTATTTTGAAAATGATCGTTTGCTACCTACAATACCATCGACCATTGTTTGTTTGTACATTGTTCTGAACAAAAACTAGGGACTCTTGTAGGCCCAGTTATATAACATTTCATGGCCCAATACGTAAATCAATTCATCAAAGATATGAAAACGAGTGTTTGTTAGATTTAAGTCCAAGATCTTGCCATTTAAAATAAAATATAGAATTGAAAATATATATAACAAAACGGGTCAGAAAATTTGGATAGCTAAAATCACTAATTTTGGGTAGCTATATAATTTGGCCAAAAGCAAATTATATCTAAACACAAAATAAATAAATGTCTCATATTACAAAAATTAAACTACAAAAACAAATTATATCTAAACACAAAAATTAACACAAATTATATTACAAAATTTTATTAAAAAAAAAATATCGACGCACGGGTTAGAATTTAGTCGATGTTATCTTGGTTCCATCCTCCATAATTGCAGAAATACTGTGAGCATATGCAACCACGTTAAAAATTCAGTGCATTCTAGTCCTAGATTTACTAATAAATTCTTTAATCAACAAAATTAAATCATAACTGATTCTCATTAAAAACAAGGTAGGTTTCTTGAATATACTAATGAAGTTTCAGCTCACTTTACGTTTCCATCAATAAAAATCTATCGTTATATTCAACTTTCCCTCATTAATCCACTTTCCATATTTCGTAGCTTTATTAAAAGTAAAACCCTTTGACAAAAATTAGGCATTCGAATTAATTTTCTCCGCCCAATTTTTATTATATAAATCGAAATGCCAATAAATACGTAAAACAAATTACTTGGACTCTCCTTTCTCTGCAGAGTTTAATTTTCTCCGCAGAGTTCTCCAAACCAGAAAAAAATGAAAGAAGTAGTTTTTGTTGTGTTACTTATTCTACTTGTTACAGTTTCAGATGCGGAAGTAACTAAACCAAATACTGGAAACCTCCTCCGATGCCTTCGTGATCGGACCAGTCCGGAGAATCCGATCACCGAAGCCCTTTATACTCCCGATAACTCAACATTCGTGTCATCTTACGTGTCCTACACGAAAAACAAAAGGTACTCAAACCCTAAAGACACAAAACTAATAGCTATTGTTGCTGCAAAACATGAATCCCATGTACAGGCAACCGTGGTCTGCGCAAAGTCCAACGGAGTCCAGATCCGAATCCGAAGCGGCGGTCACGACTACGAGGGTCTTTCGTACATCTCGTCTGTGCCGTTTGTTGTTCTGGATATGCACAATCTCCGGTCTATTACCGTTGACGTGTCCAGCAAGAAAGCTTGGGTTCAAGCTGGTGCGACCTTGGGTGAGATCTCACCAAAATCGCTGAATCGAGCAGAACGCTAGCGTTTGCGGCTGGCGTTTGCCCCACTTTAGGAGCGGGAGGACATATCAGCGGCGGAGGGTACGGAAATTTGATTAGGAAGTACGGAATTTCGGTCGATCATGTCGTTGATGCTCAATTAGTTGATGTCAATGGCAAGATCTTAAATCGAGCCTCCATGGGAGAAGATCTGTTTTGGGCGATTCGTGGCGGTGGCGGCGCCAGCTTCGGCGTTATCCTCTCGTGGACAATCAACCTCGTTGAGGTCCCAAAGACTGTAACAGTGTTTAAAGTTAACAAAACATTAGAACAAGGAGCCACTGATGTTCTCTACAAATGGCAGCTTGTCTCTAGCAAATTGCCTAAAGATCTTTTCCTGAGAGCAATGCCTAAAATCGCTAAAGGAGCGAAATCCGGCAATAAAACCATCACGGTTAAGTTTTACGCTCAGTTTTTAGGCTCATCAAAAAAGCTCATGGCGATTATAAACAAGAATTTGCCTGAATTTGGGCTAAAACGTGAAGATTGCTACGAAATGAGTTGGCTTAATACGACAACGTTTTGGGCGGATTTTCCGGTGGGGACACCGATGAGCGTTCTTCTGAATAGACCATCAGATCCCCCAGGAGCATTCTTCAAAAGCAAATCTGATTACGTCAAGAAACCGATCCCAAAAGAAGGAATGGAGAAAATTTGGAAAACAATGTTGAAATTCAACAATGTGTTTATGCAATGGAACCCTTACGGCGGAGTAATGGACCGGATTCCAGCGAACGCCACCGCGTTTCCACACCGGAAAACAAACTTGTTCAAGATTCAGTACTTTGCGTTATGGACCGACGCAAATGCCACAGACGCTAGTCTCTGTTTGATGAAAGAACTTTACGAGGTGGCGGAGCCGTACGTGTCAAGCAACCCGAGAGAGACGTTTTTGAATTACAGAGACATCGATGTTGGAAGCAATCCGAGTGGAGAGACAAACATTAAAGAAGCCGAGATCTATGGATCGAAGTATTTCTTGGGAAATTTGAAGAGATTGATGGATGTTAAAGCTAAGTATGATCCTGAGAATTTTTTCAGGTACGAGCAGAGTATTCCTCCTCTTCGTATAATGTAACTCTTTTTACTAAGTTATGTGAGCATATTAAATAAAAAATAAAGTAAAAAGTTATGTGTTCATGCATTATATAGGCATATAGCTCATGTAATTTGCATAACGTATTTATCCTGCGTACATTAGGATTGTCTATATATTTCAATGATCAACCAAAACTTTCGGACTATTCATGTTTACTTTGTGAAAGAATAAACACAATAGATTCGTTCGTCTAGATGTATAGGCTATGTTGGAAAATACCTTTTGTTTTTTAATTATTCATTCTCGTTTGCTATATATATAGCATAGTAGTTTGTGTTTGTGTTTCTGTTAACTGTATCGTCGTTGTATTATTATTCCGATTCAAACGTGCTATATGCATGTTCTGACAAAAAAGTACTTGATTACATTATTCTGGAAAAAAAAACTACGGACCTTTTAAGCCTAGTTATAGCAGCATTAGTGGCCCAATAAATAAATCATTTGGAGCTCATGCCAACGGTTAATTTGGGTAAGTTCGGTTATTCTAGTCGGTTTAATAAAATTCAAGTTCGGTTCGGGTAATTTGCCCAAAAACATATATATCACATATGTACATATAGGAACACTTCCGTTTATCATTTGGTTCGGTTCAGGACATTTCTGTTCGGTTCGGAGATTTTGCCCAAAGACGTATGTACATATAGTGGAATACTTTCGTCAAGCGCAAGCCCATTAGAAAACGATGTAACACGGCCCAACGAAAGAAAGCTGCTAAAGAATTAAAAGCTAGAAAGATGGAATTAGCGGATGGCTTGCGTCATTTACGAATTTGAGCCTTCTCTAGTATACGCAAACTTTTCATGAGTTTGTTGCAGTTTCAGTTGCTTTCTTTGTATAAAATACTTTGGTGGCTTTTGTTGAGATAATGAAATTTGCGTCGATTGCCACTGAAAGTTGGGATGAATGTTCCCATCAACAACACTAACAACAACCAATATGAATCCAAGGAACCCACCCGCATTCTTGTTGTTCATATATATACTCACAGCTGGTTGCTATGGTCTTTAATTTCCTTTCCCAATTTCGGTCCAAGTAGTTTGAGCCATGTCCGATAATAATTTAGGTCATGTCTTATATATGTTGACGGTTCTGAGGTACTGTTATCAGATCCACCTGGCAGGCAGGTACAGGTAGCTATATACTACATTAGTTCTGGAGCTTAATGACCTTGAGTTCTTGAGATAGTGATGTCGCTCGTAATCTGTTATCACGTCAGAGAATTACTAGAGATGTCCGAGTACTGTGAGTATCTCAGAATCCTTCAAAAACGATACATGTTTCGGCGGAAACTTTTGGAAACTCGCACGTTTCCAAAAAAAAAAGCATTGAAAGTGTGTTGGAAGCTTAGGCTTTACAATTCCATTTTAAAAATGCAATGTATTAAATTTACAATTCCATCTTAACCCGCTAATTTTTTCTTACAAGGTATTTTGAAATTTAATTTAAAATTTTTGGTTAAATTAAAATTGGTTGCCACGTAGAAAATTATGTAGATATTAACATCACACAATCAAAATTTACGTATATAGTATCCGTCAAATAAGAACTATAATTAGTTTCGTTGTCCGAGTTAATATA
Organism: Eutrema heterophyllum; assembly: GCA_002933915.1. Lineage (NCBI taxonomy): Eukaryota > Viridiplantae > Streptophyta > Magnoliopsida > Brassicales > Brassicaceae > Eutrema > Eutrema heterophyllum. Next base: position 305,530 of record PKMM01018384.1, read on the forward strand.
TAAATAAATTTTAGTTATGAAAGTTATGTGATGTTAATATATACCAACATGAATTACAAATTCCGGCATATTTTTTTAACGCAAAACATAAATGGTATATCTCGCCCAACCATTTTTTTTTTCAACCTTTTATCGGATTCGACAAGTAAAAATTAACCTTTTAGGAAACTGGTGCAGATGATAAGATTCCCAATAAGTTACTAAATCACTATAGTGCACATGACAGTTAACAGTCAACCTTAATTCTATGATCAATGGTTGACCCATTTGCTTTCAGCCTTCTTCCCACTCGACGTCGTCTTCTTCTTCTTCATCTGCTTCCACATTCAAGTCCACCTTGTAGTCTCTATTTTCTGCAAATTAAGTTACATGAAAAGGAACCAAGCTGAGCATCACATAATCCTTACATTATCAGGAGACATAAACTCTCTCTCTCTCTTTATCAATTATGGCCCACTAATATAGTTTAAACTAGCTATGAGCATGTCTTAACAAGTATCTTCTTGTAGAAGATCTGCATATTCAAAGAAAACTGTCCTTTTTCTGTATTTTTAGCAGATGAAAACGCTCTGTTTTGGTTTTATACTTGAAAAAACAAAACAAGGTTCCTTCTAACTAAGTAATGTGTTGTTGTTTCATATGATCAAAATTAGTTAGCGAATTGGAAATGAAGTAATAGTAAACTCAAACTGACCTGCAACAGGAGCCTCTTCTTCCCATTCAACATCTTCTTCATCTTCCTCTTCACGTTTGGACTTCATACCAACCAGACGATCTGAGGATGTAGTAGCCAACTGAGTGTCAGGGGTGGTTAATACCCCTGCTGATTCTTGCTGATTCTGCTTTTCAGTTACCTCTTGCTGCTTCAGTAGAGCGGCGTAGTAAGCTTTGAGATATTCATCCTGAAGCCAAAATTGGAAATAAAATGTATCAAGATTCTCGAAACACAGTCCACAAGATGCTACTGTGGGAATCTAAAAGACACTTTACCCAAAAGGCATACCTTCAGATCCTTATCGTCTCCATTTCCCATGGCTGAATTCTTGTCATCTGAAGGTTTTACTGCTCCTCCTGAGACACCATCATCAATCTTTGCTTCCGGTCTCATCTCTCCTCTTTGTTCCTCGGTCAGATTCATTCCTTGCCTGATCATCCATGGAGGCAAGACTTTCTGACTAGAATCTCCACCTTCAGATTTGACATCTTCTTTTCCTTCACCAAGGTTAACCTCAACCTAACCATATATAAGATTTAAGAAATCAATTTAAGAAGTTAACATCTTCTTCATCTTCAATAATAACATTGAGAAGTGTAACTAATGATCACCTTTGTCTCTCCGAGAAATGGCATCGGTGTAGAACCGTACCCACCCTGTGGCCTCGAAGGATCGTTAGGGTTAAGACCTCCATTTTCACGAGCAGCCCTAGCTGCACGAGCCTCCCATTCCGAAAAAGATTCAACGGCAGGAAATGGCAGGTCTTTCACTCTATGTGTTTGATCCATCAGAGCCTGCACTTTATTTCCAATTGTGTCAACGCACAAACTACAAATCAGCATGACTAAACTGCAGATTTCTCCCAAAAAACAATAATTTCGCATGAATCAACGTAATANTGGCATCGGTGTAGAACCGTACCCATCCTGTGACCTCGAAGGATCGTTAGGGTTAAGACCTCCATTTTCACGAGCAGCCCTAGCTGCACGAGCCTCCCATTCCGAAAAAGATTCAACGGCAGGAAATGGCAGGTCTTTCACTCTATGTGTTTGATCCATCAGAGCCTGCACTTTATTTCCAATTGTGTCAACGCACAAACTACAAATCAGCATGACTAAACTGCAGATTTCTCCCAAAAAACAATAATTTCGCATGAATCAACGTAATAGAGAATATAAGCCATGAATTGATTGTTGCGAAAGCAACAATTAACATTTTCTTAAGCCATAGACTTTTTATAAACAGCTACAGACTCTTTTTTTTTTTCCACCAATCTCAGGCATTGGACATTTAATCTCCTCGAAAACTAAATCAAGATCATAAATCTTTCTGATGTCATCATGAATATGGAACGATAATTTCTGTTTTATGGAATTTTCTAGAATATTAATCTGAGCCGCTAAAACAGTATACACAGACCTTCACCATCTGAAGCCAATCATTTAGTTGTTGCCGCCTCCGTCTCTTTGCATTGTCATTTCCATCAACTACTTCTTTGCTTTGAACAAGTTCAACGTTGCATTTCTCACAATGAAAAGAATCGTCTTCCATAGAAAGTAATCTCAGGGCATCCAGCGCATTATATCTATACCAGAAATGAGAGTCTATTCAGGTTTAGTGAACATATATAAAACAACTCATCAATGTAAAGGTTTTTATAAGAACATAAAAGAGTAGTGGACTTTACTTCCTTTGGCAGTTAGGACAGCCATACTCCTGAATAGTAGTATTATTATCTTCTAGATCATCTTTGAGTTCTTTTTTTTTCCGGCACAGCTTAAACCGAGCAATATCATATATCTGTAACCGTGAAAAGTGCTATTAGGGTAGTTTTATAAGAAAAAAAAGAAGCAAAGTATTAGGTGCATGAAGCATACGTGTTGATAATCGAGACAGCAATACGAGTGCGTTTGGAGCTTAAATTTGTCCTTTGCTCGGCCATCAGTTGTAGTTGCACCCTTCTGCAATCCATTAAAAAGATTGAGAATCAATAAAACATCGGAGTAAAGACAGAAGTATTAATTAAGGGATTAAATACAAGCAAACAATAGAGCAGAAAAATTGTAGAAAAAGTGGTGAAAAAATACAACCACAAGTTCCAAAAGGGGGAAAAAAACCCTACAGCAAAATAGCCAACCTATCATTTTCTCACACTGATCATGTTCTTCAATCATAGATATTTTATGAAAATATGCTATTTATCATAAGACTAAAAGAGTTGTTGAGTATTAGGCTTAGCAAGAACAATATTGTGCAATAAGTGCTATTTATCAATCTGAATGAGCATAGTTTCTGCACAGACCTCTTTCCTCTCGACACGCATGATCAATTTTTGTTCTTCAAAGTGTCTTATTGTTTTTCGGAGTTGTTTGGCAGGCAACCTCAACGCTTTTGCCAAGTCGTCTTCTTTAACCCATTGCCGCCTAGCAGACATAGAACAAAAGAAATACCAGAAATGAAAGTCAGTAAAAACATAGCGGGTTTTAAGTAATATCAACCTTGAACAGCCAATAATCAAGTTTCACAACTTAGTCTACCATTCTCCTTATTAAACCTAATAACGCAGTGAACTAAAAAAACTAGTCCGGAAACTATTAATTGTGACAACTTTAGATGTTATCAAAAATTCAAAATTGAAGAGATGCGTGGAAACCTCGTAAGCGCGTCCAGCACCACAACGGCAATCCCTCTGTCATCAGTTCTTGCAGATTTCTGCTGATTCTCGCCTACCGTAGTATAATGATCATAGAAAACCCTTGCTACAAGCCTCACCATCCTAAAATTTAAATGCAAAGCAACATAGGAAATCCAAAAACATATATATATGACGATGTTGGACAAAAAGTATTGATATGTGTGTGATTGGATAGAAACACAAAGTTCTATGGTATAGAGAGAGAGAGTAACCTGATAAATGGCTTGAGCACAACGGTTTTCTGCACCGGGACTGATATGTCCATGGTCTTAGCAAACCAGATACTTACATTTACCAGTTGAGGAACCCAATATTAGGTTTATGTTTGATACAAACCACCCAGCATAGCATAGATACAGAAGATTGATTTTCGCATAGTGAGGTAAACTTAAAACAGAGCAATCAATGGATATATAAGTAACTGACAGAGAGGTCAAAAAACTAAAAACCAAAGCAAAAGCAGAAGCTGTGAAGCTTAAGCACAGTGCAGAACAAGGAAAACGGCAGGAGCTAGTTCTTGGAAATTGGTCAAACGATACGTTTATAAAGATTCAAGGCCAAAGAAATTAGAAAAAGCTATACCCCCACTTGATATTGGCTCACACAGTTAGATATTAAAAGTTTGGATGTTATGTAGAGCAAAACAGAGAGATGCAAACTTGTTCCAAAGTGTATCATGGCTACGAGGACAGCATTGGGTAGGAAGAGAGAAGAGCATATGCTAATTCCACAATACCAATGGACATGAACCAACACATATGTGATAAATTGCTCAAAACCGAAGAAATTAAGAGAAACCGATTTCAAAGAAAACCCATAAAAACACCAATACGAAAAGGATCAGAATTCGGATTAGGTAATAAAATTATCTGAGGGAAACATAAGAGAGAAATAGGGACATATAAAGACCTAACGCAGGATAGAGGCATCGGCTACTACCACAGAAATCGATGAACGCGCCGGCGAGGTTGATTGAAAACGGAGAGGAGACGGAAAGAGAATTAGGGTTTCGATTTTCAGAAAACTGTGCGACAGCACAAGGACCACGAAATTAGGGTTTCTACGTTGAGAGCGATTCAACTCAACTCGAAGCAACCATTAGAACCCGATAAATATAGGTGACGTTTCTACGATGTCTAGGGTTAATCAAATTACGGTCGAAGAGAAAACCCGACGAAGCTTACCGGAGAGAAAGAGAGAGAGATAGAGAGAGATCGCGGCGCAGAGCAGAGGGAGAGCGAGGAAAAACAACAAAAAGGTGTTTACCCTTTTGTGTTGTCTTTTTAAAAACGAATGTTTTTATAGCGGTTTTCCCCAAAGCCCCCGGGCCCAAGATTACTATGGGTCTTAGAACGAATTGGTTTTGAGTCCTCCTAATTACTATAACTACGCTTAAATATTTTTAAGGGTTTTAAAAAAATGAATATAGTATAAGACTTTTTGTAGGTTTGAGTACCTTAAATTGCTATATGAATTTTCATTATTTCGGATAAGTTTTAAATTCAGGATCCGAAATTTCAGGAAATTGTGGTAGTTTTTAGAATCTTTCAAAAGAATATGGACAATTCAACTACTTTTTTTAATTATTTCCCAACAGGTAATTCAAACAATCAGATTTAATTCTTTCCATTATTAACTAAGAAAATTTTATGTATTCAACTTATCTTACGTTGCGTTTCCATAAGTCCATTAATAAACATCTATATCTACTTATATGTATTCAACTTTCTCTCATTATTACTTCAGTTTCCATATTTTTTTCTTAAAAGGATTTAAGTTTCCATATTTCGTAGGGTTTATTCAAACTAAACTCATTATCACCAAAAATATTCAACCTTTCGAATTCATTTTCTCTGCAGAGTTTTATTCTGCAAATCGAAATCCCAATAAATACATAAAACAAAATGACTTGGACATCTTTTTCTTTTCAATTCTAAAAACAAACAAACAAATGAAATTAGTTTTTGTTCTGTTTCCTTTTCTTCTTGTTTCGGTTTCAGAGGCAAAAATAACGAACCCCAATATTGGAAGCTTCCTTCGATGCCTTCGCCCTCGGACCGGTCCCCACAATCTGATCACCGAAGCTCTCTATACTTCCGATAACTCCACCTTTGTGTCGACTTACGTATCCTACACGAAAAACAAAAGGTACTCAAATCCTAACGACACAAAACTAATAGCCATTGTTGCCGCAAAACATGAATCTCATGTTCAGGCAACCGTGGTCTGTGCAAAGTCCAAGGGGATCAAGATCCGAATCCGAAGCGGCGGTCACGACTGCAAAGGTCTTTCTTACATCTCATCTGCGCCGTTTGTTATTCTCGATATGCATAATCTCCGGTCTATTACCATTGACGTGTCGAACAAGAAAGCTTGGATTCAAGCTGGTGCTACCTTGGGAGAACTCTACAACAACATCGCTGATGCGAGCAAAACACTAGCGTTTGCAGCTGGCGTTTGTCCTACGGTAGGAGCGGGAGGACACATTAGCGGCGGAGGATACGGGAATCTGATAAGAAAGTATGGAATCTCGGTGGATCATGTTGTTGATGCTCAACTGGTTGATGCAAATGGCAAGATCTTGAACAAAGCATCCATGGGAGAAGATTTGTTTTGGGCGATTCGCGGCGGTGGTGGGGCGAGCTTTGGCGTTATCCTCTCGTGGAAAATCAACCTCGTCGAGGTCCCAGAGACCTTAACAGTGTTTAAGGTCAACAAAAACATTGGAACAAGGGGTCACTGATGTTCTCTACAAATGGCAACTTGTCTCTAGCAAATTGCCTCGAGAGCTTTTCTTGAGTGCAATGCCTCAGATCACGAAGGGAGCAAAATCCGGCGAGAAAACCATTGCGGTTGCGTTCTCCGCTCAGTTCTTAGGCTCATCAAAGAAACTAATGGCGATTATAAACAAGAGTTTGCCGGAAATAGGGCTAAAACGTGAAGATTGCTACGAAATGAGTTGGATTAATACGACAACGCTTTGGGCGGATTGATACGGGATATTTTCGTGTTCAATTTCACAAGTGTACTCATGTCATTGTATCACTTGAGATGTCAATCCATAAGGGGTTAAGATTGAAGCACTAAAAATGCAATAAACTTTTTAAACTAGAGCAAATCTTTTTGGGTTTTTCTGTTTATGAAAAAGAAAACAAATGCAAGAAGAAAAACAAAACACAAAACTAAAATGTTGGATAATGAACTAAGCTATCAATGAAATGGGCAACAATCAAACAATGAATCATTTGGAAGCATTAATCACTATCTTAGAACATGGAACTCACAAATATGACTAATCCATTTCCATGACACTAATCACTTTGGTAATTATCTAATCAAGAACAAATTTCAATTGTGATTAAATAATGAACAAGCATTAAAAAACAATTCCAATTAGTTCACTAAACACCCTAAACATCAACTTCCATTGGCTAGGATATGCATAGCTCACAAAAAGTTCGGGTCAAGCAATTCATTTAACTCTTCTCGGGTGTGAAATGCCTAAGTTCAAGAAACGAATGAACAAACCTAATCTAGTACTAACACCGCTTACTAGAATCTATCCCTAATGCATGGGATGAGACCAAAAATCTAACTAATCTAAGGTGTAGTACTAGGTTTCGGTTTAATGTCGAATCTAGCATTAAGAACCAACCTAAGTGAAAGACTCATCCAAGATCATCCTAAATCATCATCATCTAACCATCAATCAACCATTGACTAAAGATGCCTACACATTCAATGCACATTCATTCTTATGACATGGATCACACAAGTATATTAGTTCACTTCCATGATACTAATCCATTTACAAATCATCTAGTTATCAAGAACTTCCGTTCGCAACTAAATGATCCATAATCATTAAGCATTAGTCCATACAAGTTAACAATTCACCTTAATCATCAATTTCCATTGGCTAAGAATTGAATCGCATGCTTAGAAGTTTTCTAGACATTTCATCGAACACCTTCCGGGCGAGAAATGTCTTAAGTTCTAGAAATGAGTTGTCAATTCGATTCTAGCATTAAGATCCCTCCTAACATGAGAACAAATATTTATCTAGTCCTAAGCATCAACAATCAACCATCAAACCATCCAAATCAAGCAAAATCCAAAATCCAACAAAAAGTCAACTCACAAAAACCTGAAGAACACAAGAGAAAAGGACATATAAATGAAGAACAAGAATCAAATAAACATATATAAAGATAGAGTGAAGAAATCTTCTCTAAAATGGCATTTGTATGAAGAACAATCAAAATCCCTCAAAATAGAGAGTTTAGGTCGAGCCCCCAATGTTACAAGAAGAAAACTTAGGATTTTTTTACAACATAAGATGGGTATTTATTGGAAAACTGAAAAACAGAAGTCACATCGGTATGCTGCATCGGTATACTGCATACCGAGGTGAGGTGTTTTGGGCGACGGGAAAGGTTGCATCGGTATGCCTCACCCCGATGCATGACCCCGAGGATTCTCCTGTGATTTTCTGGGAGTCCACTTCGGGTTGCCTCACCCCGATGCATGACCCCGAAATGACTTCTATCTGCGCGCCAGACGGACATATGCTCACTAAATTTGATGTATCTCTTGAACCGATAATCGGAATGACTTGAAACCACCTCCATTGGAAATATAACTCAATCATCTACGACTTTCATGAAGATTGCCGAAGCTAAATTCACATGAAAACTCTTCATATGAGTCATTCGTTAAAGCACTTTAGATGGCCTCTACATTTTCCTTCTACACTTTTCTTCTAAAAGTATGTGCTTCATCTTTTCTTGCTCCTCTTGTCTTATTTCTCATCCATTCTCAAGTCTCTCATTCCCTTTGGCTCCAAGAACATCTAAAAAGACCACAAATGCAAAGAAACACACCTATGACTCTAAAATGCATGACAAGGAGAAAAAAAGACTCAAATGCATGAAAATATCTCAAAACTATACAAAGTGAGATTAAAAGTCTATGAAAATAAAGCCCTAAAAACATGTAAAATATGGTGTTCCCCCGGACTTGTCTTTTGCTTGTCCTCAAGCAAACAAGAAAAGACAAACCGAAAGAGAGGTTTGAAAGTGGGAACTCAAAACCAAAAGATCTTAGTAAGCATTCGATGTGATCACCTTGAATAACTAGCATGTTGCAAAAACAAACACTTAATCCACTCTAACTCATTAAAGGCTTATCGCAACTCCTAATCTTTTCTCTTAACTACAATGTCTCATGCCTATAAGTTTTCTCCGCAACCAACCCTCACATTCATTTGATCTTTCTTAAGGTGCGGTCTCACAAATGGGCAAGTGATCAAGTCCAATCGGTTTGGAATAAAAAGCTTTTGGCACTAGTTAATGTGAGTGCAAGGAGGCTCATTCTTTTTTTGGGTGACTTACTCTCAAGAAAAAAGAATGTTATATGTTATGCAAAAGCAAAGAAGACTATAAATAATTTATGCATACAAAGTTAAGCTCACATTGTTCTACCCTCCTAGCAAAGCATTATACCCGAAAGATGATTCCATTTCCTCTTCTTATCTTACTTCTTTGAAGCTCATTAAACCCCCAAAGCCCTTTTGGCTAAATCAAACTTTCTTTTCTCTTTCCAAAACACCAAACTTCTAGAGATATTTTTAATCGACCCATTTCTTTTCTTTTTACTCTCCCTAAACTTTTTATTCTTTCTCTTTTTCAAACATGGAGAATCTTTTTCTTTTCTTTTCCTATGGTATTTATTTTAAGTTCTTCTCTAGAGTTTTCTTTTTCAACCAAGGATTCCTTTTCTACCATTTCTCATCTCATTTTTCATGAGCTCATGTTCCCAAAAACCAAATACCATTCATCCCATTGATCCCCATCTTAATGCTAGCCTTTTTTTCTTTGAACTACTTAGACTAATTAAAAATGAAATCTAACCTTTGTCGTTCCCGATACTTACAAGATTTTACACACAATAACATTATTAAGAAAAAGGCATCACTCAATCAAACAACGAGGGGTGGAAAGAAAACGGTTAAGGTAAAAGGTAGGGAACCATTCTAAAGATGAGAATTGCCACTCGGGTTATTAGAGAGTGGTAAAAGTGGATAAGATAACCCGAGTGTTTTATTTGAACCATGGTTATGTATCACAAGCCCATAAGCGAGAAGATTAAATTCATTTAAGTTCAATATCAAAGTGGTTGATTTCAAATTAAACAAGTTATTACAAGACAAAGAGTTAAGAGTAGAGAGATCAAAACAAAGAGTATACAAGTTTCAAAAAGGTTGTTCAAGCAACATGATAATATTACTAAGGGTATCACATCGAGTCCTAAACTAAGTTTTAGTGGTTTCTATCATTGTTCCCTATGCATATGCAATGCAATCATATATGATCTAGAAATGAGTGATCGAATCAAGTCTAGAATGCACATGGACTAACGCAAATTACATGATGATTTTTTTTTATTTTTTTTATGCAATTGAAAATATACAATGCAAAGACTCAAGAAAATGAAAATAAGACAAAAACACAATGTCAAAACACAAGAACCTTTCCTCCGGACTTAAATCACACCATATCGGTGTGAAATGAACCAAAGAGAGAGTAAAACAAACAAAAACGAAATGGTATATACAAGAAGAATGTTAGAGGTACCTTGGAGTGGAGTGGATTCACGAGGAGGAAGCATTGTGCGTTGAAGCTCACAGACTTGGACCATTCCATCCATCCCATTTATTCACCCTTATTGCTCCTACAAAAACATGAAAACAAAATTTATCGAAAAATAAAAATCATAAAAACAAGAAGTAAAGGATATGATTGCTTGTTTTATGTCTATAGCATTGACGAGGGATAGGATTGGGGGAGTCCCCAATTGCGCGTTTAACGTCACTAGCTTGACGGTTGTGTCTTCTTACTCCTTCTCTCCTTGCATGTCTCCTTTACTCCTAGTTGTACACCTAAGAGATCAAGATCACAAGAAAATGGAAAAGATTAGCAATAAAAGAAAATAAAAAGCTCTAGTCTCAAGAATAATCTAAATCCTAATGATCAATGCTAAACCCCAATGGCAACATCGCCAAATTGATACGGGATATTTTCGTGTTCAATTTCCCAAGTGTACTCATGTCATTGTAGCACTTGAGATGTCAATCCATAAGGGGTTAAGATTGAAGCACTAAGAATGCAATAAACTTCTTAAGCTAGAGCAAATCTTTTTGGGTTTTTCTGTTTATGAAAAAAAAAACAAATGTGATGTGTTGCGTTTTTGACGTTTTCCAATTCGCGTTTTTTGTACATAATCGAGTCTTTTTCGATTGTTTTAGTCTTTTAGGAGTCATTTCAGGTGAAAAGGCATTTTGGGACGGAGTCCGGAGGCCTAGAACGGAAAAACGGCGAAACCGAGCAAAAAAAGATGGGATCGATCGATCCAGCTCACGGGATCGATCGATCCAGGAAATCGGACATTTGGTGGATCGATCGCCGTTTCACGCGGATCGATCGATCCGAAGAAAAAGATGGGATCGATCGATCCACACACATGGATCGATCGATCCAGCCTGTAATAATAGTGTAAAAACGTGTTTTGAACTATTTCACCTAATTTTCTCTCTCTTTGACGAAAAACTCTGAAAAATAAGGGGTCTAAGCCCAGTTGTAACATACACTCTGTATTGTAGACTCTTCTCTTTGATCTTGGTGATTTGTAAGCTTGGAAGGCAACCCTTTGATCCTACAATTTGGAGAAGTTTTCTTAATCTTTTCTCTTTCTGTTTTATTGATCATGTGTTCTTCATCATTTC